>VWZY01001552.1:765-21625 GCA_013399075.1 Chloroceryle aenea | reverse complement strand
TTCCTGTGTGACCTGGTGTAGGTGACCCTGCTCTGGCAGGGGGGTTGGACTGGATGATCTTTTGAGGTCCCTTCCAGCCCCTGATACTCTGTTAAATTAAGTATAATTTAACACACTGTAGTTTTTGTGACTCTTATTTTCTTTGCCACTCAACTGTTACCAATGATGTGCTTAATGTTCATGGTCTGTAGGAAAATTTCATGCAGAAGTGAAATATACTTATAGAAAGCTAAGATTTCAGTTATTCCTAGGGAATCACCTTTCTTCTACAGAAATAATCCCACAAATCAGTTTAGAAGAGTGATGAAATAGCACAATTCAGAAATTATGTATCAAGCCTCAAAACTCAAGATCCAGAGTGGCCTTTTCTTTAGCTGCTTCTGTAGAGTCTGTAGCTCAGTCATTCTCGTGTGTGTTAACAATGTCAGTAATTCTGCATCACAAATTGAACTGGAAGACTACTTATGACACTGCACTGCCTTGCTTCTTGAACAAAAACCTGTAATACAGTTAAGTGGTAAGGTAATTATCAGAAAAATGCTTATGTAAAAAAGCAACACCAGCAACCATCCCATGAGTGGGCAGTAACAATGTTATTTTTGTAAATACTAGGAAAAAATAAAATTTGGATTTTGGAGTAGCCTGTTCCAACCCTGAACTCTATTTTCATCAACTTTTCTTGATGACTGAAACATTAATGTGGTCCTCCTCTAGATTTGCCAAGTCATTAGAAAAACCCAACATTTTGCTAAGGATATTTCAAAGATCCAGTGATGTCAAGTCAATGTCTCCTCCCACAAAGGCAGCTCATGATCCCTTCCTTTGGTTTGGTCTAAGTCCTCACATCTGTAGAGACACCTAGCTTCTCTGATTTATAGAAAGCTTCTGTCTTGCAAGCAGATACCATAGAATGCAGATACCATGCACCTTCTACCAAACTGTACTATTTCATAACACAAAATACTCGTATATTCACAACAGTGGATTCTACTGAAGAGCAGACAGATTTTTTTTGTTACTACTGCACTTCAGAATGATGACAAAGAATGAATAATACAATTCCAAAATTAGTACAGCTAAGAATACAAGAGACTGTGTGAATACAGACAATAAATTCACAAACTGTGTGAATACACCGTGCTGCGTGAATTAAATTCCTATGGAAACAAAAATTCAGCTAGTTTGGGCACAAGAATTCACAATCCAGAATGCAGTGATAGGACCAGTATAATAACTCTGCAAGAATTAGTCAGATTACTTTTTCATTTTGAAGATAAAGACAGGATAAAGATAATCAAACACCTGCAGGACCATCTGCTTCAACAGCTCAGTACAGCACTTAAGGAAAATGAAGCAAAATCTGAAATGCAAGTATTTTGCATAATTTCAATAAAGCTAATTTAATGTTGTAAAAACTATATTAAATACTCTTTGTTCACCCAGCTCTAACCTCTCTCACTGCCTATTTCCACTGAAACCATCATAGTCTTTGAAATTCTGCAAACACTCCCAGGATGTTTCTGCTTCCCTACAGGGGACCGGGATGCTAAACCTTGAATTATTTTTAAACAAGTTATTTAATATAGAAATCATAATTTAACTCAGCAGTTCTATTTGCACACACGATTAGGTGATTTCATGCAGTTCAATATTATCTGTAACCCACAGTTAACTTATTAAGGAATTCTAAGGAATGCAGTACACCAAAACTGCAATTTTTAAGGACTGCAAAACCAGAGATTCATTTCTTAGGTAAAATTGTTGGGAAATCAAATAAAGGAAATCCTAAATGATTGTACACCAAAATGTATGACCCCTACTCCCATGGTACTAGGTTTTGAGCCAAAAAGTGTCTAAGTGGTTAAGGAATCCTTCAGCAGTTCTGAGTCAAAAATGCTGTTAAGAAATCCTGGTAACAGAGCAGTCACACAGTGACACAGTTCAGCTCCAGATTTGTATAAAAGCCTGAGAAGAAAGGAGAAGGGTCAAAATTCCAACTTGCTTGACACTTGTTCTTCAAGTCTACAGAAGTCTAAAGTGGGTGCTTTTCTTTCTGGATAAAAAGATAGATTGGCATGTTTAGGATTCACCTTTTGTTTCTCTCTCACAAACTGCAGGTAGAAAGAGATCTGTGCAGGGTATTAGCAAATGTTCTTTTGTTGCCATGACATTCATGGTTATAGAATTATCAGGTTAAGCACCAGGAATGAAGTTTCCTAAACCAAGTTGCTCCCAAATCTTCCCTACATCCTAGTAAGATGAACTGAATTCCTAACAAAACATGAATTCTAGCCAGAGATCTCTGTGGCTGGGAGCTCCACAAATACAAATACATCAGAAAGCAGCTGCTTAACTAGAGAAAAAGAAGAGTAGACTTTTCCAGCATGGCTCTGGATGTTACAAAATCATCTAATATTGAAATCACTCAATTGCATTATTTATTACTCTGTACAAAATACATTAGTTTCTTCATAAGGGTCTAGATCCTTCCATGGTTATAACTAGTCATGGATGCATGGATGAGGAAGGATCTGCTGGAAAAACTCATGTGGAAGAAAAGCCCACAGTATGTGGAAAAAGGTACTGGTCATTCTGAAGAATTATAGGAATGTTGTCAGGATTCAACAAGGAAGGTCAAGGCTTTCTTGGAATTAACTCTGGCAAAGGAAGTAAAAGAGAAAAAGAAGGGCTTCTTTAAATACATCAGTGGTAAAAGAAAGCCCAGGAAAAATGTGTGCCCACTGCTGGATCAGGTGGGAACCCCAGTGACAGAGGATGAAGAGAAGGCAGAGTTACTGCGTGTGCCTTTGCTTCACTCTTTACTGCTAACAGCAGCCCTCGGGAGTCCCAGAGCCTGGAAATGAGAGAGAGAAGCCTGAAGGAAGGAAGACTCTCCACTGGTCAGTGAGGACTGGGTTAGAGATCACTTGGCTAAACTGAACACACACAAATCCATGGGCCTCAGTGGAATGCTGCTGCTCTACCACTCTCCATCACTTCTGAACGACCATGAAGAACGGGAGGACAGGAAGGAAGTCAGTGTCTTCAAAAACAACAAGAAGGAGGACCTAGGAAATTCCAAACCAGTTAGCCTCACCTCCAGGTGAGGTTCTGGCAGAGATTTAACAAGTAACTGAAGCAAATGCACCTTTAGTAACTTCTGTTCCTGGAAAGATGATAATGCAGCTCATTCTGGAGGTCATCTCCAAGTACATGGAAGAAAAGAAGGTTACAAAAAGTAGCCAGCATGGATTTACTGAAGGGAAATCCTGTTTAACTCATCCGATAGCCTTCTACAAGGATGGTACTGAATGGAGAGATGCAGGGAGACCAGTGGTTGTTGTCCATCTTGACTTCAGCAAAGCTTTTCGCACCGTCTCCCAGAACATCCTTGTGGATAAGATCAGGAAGTGTGGGTTAGAAGAGTGGACAGTGAGAACTGGCTGAACAATCCAGNCATCTCCAAGTACATGGAAGAAAAGAAGGTTACAAAAAGTAGCCAGCATGGATTTACTGAAGGGAAATCCTGTTTAACTCATCTGATAGCCTTCTACAAGGATGGTACTGAATGGAGAGATGCAGGGAGACCAGTGGATGTTGTCTATCTTGACTTCAGCAAGGCTTTTGGCACCGTCTCCCAGAACATCCTTGTGGATAAGATCAGGAAGTGTGGGTTAGAAGAGTGGACAGTGAGAACTGGCTGAACAATCCAGCTCTGAGGGTTGTGATCAGTGGTGCAGAGTCCTGGTGACCTGTAGCTAGTGGTGTTCCCCAGGGGTCAGTTTGGGGTCCAGTCTTATTCAACATCTTCATCAATGGCCTGGATGAAGGGACAGAGTGTGTAAGCAGCAAGTTTGCTGATGATACAAATCTGTGAGGGTTGGCTGATAGACCAGAAGGCTGTGCTGCCATCCAGTGAGGGCTGGACAGACTGGAGAGCTGGGCAGAGGGGAATCTATTAAAGATCAACAAGGGCAAGTGTAGAATCCTACACCTGGGGAGGATTCTTGACAGTTTACCTTTTACAATACAGTTTAACTTAACTAATTTAATGTATTTAAATTCCTATTCTCATACCAAATGTCTGCTCTCCCTTACATGTAAATCTTCCTCTACATTTAAGTTAATAAATTTTATGCTCTTCAAATGCCAGTAACTGCATTCACAACTATCCTTCCTGTGAAAATTCCATTTATTCCAGAAACATTCCATTTATTTCAGAAACACATCCAAATCCCAATGAATGCAAACACTTTTTCCAACACTCTTCCATTCACGCAGCAAAGCAACTATTATCTTCACCTCTCTGAAGCCACAGCACCCTCCTTTCCCCTCTGTCTGGAAACCAAATGAAGCACTATCTTCCACACTATGGCTTAGTAGTCCATGGGGAAACATGAAGCCTTCCCATCTTTCCACTGCTCAGGTAAAGTCCCATGAGATATCCTAGGGAATGACAACATTTTCTTAGCACAGATTGTTGTCTTCAGAGGACTATTCACAAGAGGAAACAAAGCTCTAAATGGCTATTTGATTTTTTTTTTTAAAGAAATGTTGTGATACAGGGCTTTTGTCTTTATTGTGGTCACCACTTGTGGATTGTAGTTATCTGAAAGTTTGTCAGTTATTGTGAAACAAGGATATTTCAGGAAAAAAAGGGATTTTTTTTAAATTGAACTTAATAACTGCACTTAATTTCACATCCAGTTCTAAATAGCTTTGTCACTAAAACTCATACACTATCTAATTTTTGCAGCATCCACAGCTGAATGATCTAAATCTATGGATCTGTTCATTTTTAAGGCAGTATTAGATACTGCTAAGATGTGAGCAATGATTAATCCACTGCTCAACCTCTGAACTCATTTAAATTGAGTAAAAAATTTCAATGTTTCTAGAGCTTGTTTTTAAATTCTTAATGCTCATAAACAGTAAATTCTGCCAGTTCAGCATCACTGCAGGAGTGTGGTGTAACTTTACAAATAGAGGGCTGATTAAAATTTCCACATCTAATATGACTGATTATAAAATGTTACTCTCTGTCAGAGTCCACAGCTTTTTTTCTAAGCCTGTCCACAATCTTTAATCCTTGACAGAAATTAAAGAAACTATTGGATGGAGGAAAGCATGTGACAAAATGCTAGAGCTGGAGACTTTTCCTTCTGTCTTCCCAGCAGAATAACATCTGGCAGTATTTTAGGATGGAAGATGCACTCGTTTTGAAGGTGACATATGGAACATACCCAAATGTTACCATGACACAAAAAGAAATGCCTTGGAACTCCCTTCAAAACAGCATTACCAATTTGCATTAAATTTTAAGTGAAAATGAAAAAAGCAAAAAGGCCAAAGTTTGTATCTTACCCTGCCTAGGTCAGGCCCTCCTCCTATGCAAATTAACACGTTGTGCATTTTTGTCCCTTATTTAAAAAGCACAAAAGCAAAATTTGTATTGATTTCAAAGACACACAGCTACCCAGATTTCTTTCTCCTAATTGTTATATTCCTAAGAAGTATTTCTAAGTCCATGAAGAAGGATGACAGATGATGTGGCACTGATAGGTTTACACTGTTCCAAACTATCTGAGGTGCTCTGTGATTTTTTCCACACTCTTTTGGTCATTTCAAAGTCATGTTGTACATATGCAGTAGTTTATTTTCTGCTAAATTATGCATTTGTGAGCACAAAGGGACAGAAGAGGCACAATTCTTTACACTTCAGCTGTCTCCAAAGTTCTCCTGACATCATCTTCCTCAGTATTTATCATCACAAGCAGGACTCTTTTTTTATATTTCAAGTTATGGTTCTTCAAGTACTTGCAGAGAAATCTCAACTTCAGAAGATGTTGGTAATGATCTCAGTAACATCAATGCTCTGCAATACTGCTACTTTCCTTTGCACTGATATACTCCAAGCAATTTCTCATGGAGCTGATACAAAGACTTATAAATGCATTTTAATTTTGTGCCATTGGAGAAATAAATGAGCGAGCAGCAAAAATAATGTTTATTATGAATAAGAGGACTCTCAGAAATGAGCTGAGTCATTTCTCCTAATTGTCACTCTCAGTCCTTGTTTGTTTATTACATACTGGTAGCATGGTACCACCATTTCCTCTTCCACAATTTCAACAGTGAATCAAATTCCCTGGAATCAGAAGCACGTGTTTTGGCACAGATTTCACAAGATAAATCCACAGTGCTGTTTGCAAGGCTATTCTGAAGTTTTATTAATGCTATACATTCAGCAAGCACATGACTACCTATTTGATGAGAGCTATAGCATCACTTCCATGGGTTTGCTCAGAGTCCTGGGACACAAAGCTGTATGGCTATGTAGGAAAAATTCTTATTTTCGTGTGCACAGTGGCAGAAAAAAGAAAAAAGTTATTTGCCAGACACATTCTTCCCAGTCATACTCCTGTTACTGAGACCAGACACTAGTAGGAATGGCACCAGTGTATTCTTCCATAATGAATGATCTCAGCAGGTACCAAGATCAAAGTTTAGTAAGAATTAGAGAAGATTTAGGTCACTTCTACAGGTAATTTTTACTCACTTAAAAAAAAAAAAAGTTAAAGACAAAGTTGAGCAAATACACAAGTGTTCACAACTTGTACATTTTTCAAATACATGTAACAATAAATAGAATTTTGCACACTAAGGATGCCCAGCATTATTAACAGACATGAAGAATTCAGCAAAATTCTCATAATTTTCTTTTTTCAAGTCTAGAATTCTCAGTCTTTTAGAATCTGGCAGGTTAATTTTCTTTCTTTTTGCCCTCTTCTCAAGAGGCTTATCTAGTGGATGAATGGATGAGTGAGCAATGGATGAAATCTACTACCACCTACTCTGGACCACCACAATATAGTTTTCTCAAAGGCTATGCTAATGATAAACAGAAATAAGGTGCAAAAGCACAATTAAACCACCTACGTTTTGTTCCAAGTCATCATAGCTAAGGCCTTAAGCAAAGCAAACAGTAACAGCTAACCTTCTGCTTACTGCAGCAGATTTTGGATAAGCCTCGAACCTCTTCTAACTTGGGAGGCTTAGTTTATCTCAGTATTTCTCCTAGTGAAGAAGAATGTGCAGGACATCTCGAGTATATATGAATCCTGCACACATTCCAGCCTTTCGTGATGCCATGGGTATAGCCATGTCCAGTCAAACTGCAGGAAAAGTACTGAACTCTTTAGGAACTAAGTTGGATATCAAGTTAGAAGTAAAATTAAAAATAAATTTAAATCTTCAAAGAATGGTTTTTTTCACCCAGTTCTAATATACCCATAAGGAAAGCAATTTTTGGAATAAGAAAAGAGACTTAGCATATCAGATAGGAACCTTATAACTAAACTGTTTCTGGTTCTTGTCTTAAGAGGAACAACATGAACATCACTCAGAATACAAAAGCAAGGATTCTTTCCTCCCATTTAATCAAAGCAAACAGAACTGAAAAAGCAAATAATAAAATTAAAATTATTGGTAAATCAGCAACTATTTGCAATACATGCAAGCTCTCCATGATCCTTTTTCAAACAGTTATGTGCTTTTCTTTCATTTTTTTCTTACTTTTTTTTTTTCTGGCCATTTAGCTACTCAGGACCTCCTAACTTTTTTTTTTTTCTTAAACACAATTGCCTCCTAGAATGTTAGTACTGAACTTAACCTTCACCAGTACACAAATACAGTTTTCCTCCCATTCCTTCATCTCCCACAGCATCCCCTCTTTCTAAACTTAACCTTTACCAGTACACAGATTCAGTTTTCACAGCTGCAGCAACTGTTTTGTTTCTACTTCTCACCAACCAACCAGGTGAGGAGGAAAACCTGTGTGAGCAACAGATGACTAGGAAACACACCTGAGAAAGCCACAGCCCCCTTCTCATTCACCACCTAGGTGGAGAATTTGAGAGTGCTTTCCTTTGTATTAACTCTCCTTCTGCAACAACTCATACCCATGATTTGGTAATTAGAAATTATGTTCACTTTTCAGATAAATAGTAAAGAACTGTGGAATTGTGTTCATTTCACCCACTGAAGTTTTCCAGGAAAAGAGAAGATCTACTATGGGGTCTTATTCCCCCTCTCCTGTATTCCATGGAACAGCAGCTACCAGTAATGATTAAAGACACAAAATTAATGCCATACAGGCAGTACAATGACATGTCATCTCTCAACACCATTAACAAGTGTGCCAAGCCTAAACAGTCAGAAATGCACTTTAAAATTGTAGGGATTTCATTGAATTATAGGCCTTGATTTCAACCTGTACTGCAGATATAACTCAGATTCAAAACAAAACAAAACAAACAAACAAAAAAACCCCTACCAAGCCACCAAAACCAAACCCACTCACCACAAAGAGGAAAATTCTGGGGTACATCACATTCCACCTTTTGCTTTATCAACAGTCTAGGTGTAAAAGTGCTTGAGGAAGAACTGAACTTTTAAATCTCAAAACTTTTTAAATAGTCCATGATAGGCATCCCTTAATATTACCCTTTGCTGCTTATCAACAGAGGCAGCAACAGCAGCTCCAGGAATGTGACTAAATTCAAATGAAGTGTGACTAAACAGCACTGGGGACAAGGGTGAAGTGCATAGGGGCCCAGATGGTCTTCTAGACTCTGCCAGGGAGGGAAAAGGTCTGCACAGGAGCCTGTCAATGCTGCCATCAATCCCTGGTTGAACAACCAGTGCCACTGAGACTTGGCTTTTACAATCCTGGAACTGTCTCTAAGGGTCAGGGGCTGCTGGCAGGCATGAAATCCACCTGATTGAGAGGGACAAGAGCATCTTTTCCAACAAGCTGATCAATCTGGTGAGGAAATGGTCAGTGGGCTGGAAAGCAAATGGTGCACGGTGACAGGAACAAGAAAATACTAAGAAATGACACAGCAGGATGGAAAGAATAAAGAGAGCCACATAGGTAGCATGCAGGAGAAAGCAGAGCTCTTCTAGTGGTCACAGAACTGCAACATCATCAGAGTTAACAGAAATGTGGCAGGATGGGATAGTGATGCTTCTGAAGAATTTCTGCATTAGCAGAGTGCTGCCTGGGCTTGACAATGTGCAGCCAAGGACAGCAGAGAACAGGACTATGGGAGAGACAGAAAGACAAAAATAATCACACCTGGCAACAAGTTAGGTTTCCACAAACACTCATGCACCTGAATTTCATTGATTATTCAATGCTTTTGGACAAATTACTAACTGCTCAGTATTTTTAGCTTTCTTTCCATTAGCCGAAGTCTTCTTTTTTATTGTCTTTTACTGGCTGAAAAGTGTCTGAGACAAAAGAGTGTGCTAATAACCTACAAATAAAGAACTACAAGCAGCCTGGGACAGCAGAGTGGTCAATGTTTGCCCTGCCATTCTGTCCATGGAGGATATCACTCTTTTGAAACCAGCAATCCAGGAGTGATGTAAGGTTTCAGTGTTTTAGCTACAAGGCAGGCTAGAGCAAAAATCCCTGAATGCAGAGCCAGCTGAAGGAGAACCCACTATGAACACCCCCAAGGACACATAGTGAAGGCTTGCTGCACCATTCCAAATGGTTTTGAATGAGCTACTACAGTAAGCCACATCTGTCTGTCTGTCAGTCAACATTTCTGGTCAGTGATATTCCCAAACTGGAAAAGAATATATACCTGCATACTGAAGAAGAATTACCAATTAACACTGAGCTGTTACATAACCTGGCCAACACACCCAGCTTACCATCAGGCTCATAAAGTATTAAACTGTTAAAGCCAACCCTCAAAATATGTTTTTGGATAATCAACAGAGTCCTGGGGATGAATATACATGAAGTTACTGCTTCTGTTAATTAACTGATCTCTAATGAAATTATACTGAGATCTTTAAATTATTAAAATGTGCCATTTCAGCCAGAAACTTTTACCCAGAACCCTTACCTGATAAACATGGAATGCATTAGCAGCTTTTCCACGGAGGAAGACTGAGGGAATCCAAACATTGATAAGGGCACGATTTGATCTGAGAAGGAGAGAGAAAAACTTAAAATAGGGAATCATATTTACCTATAAGAATTGAAAACCAACCACCTTCAGTGATTTAGATAATGATCAAAGGGATCAGCAAAGCAACTTAACATTTCAAATGGCATTTCAGAAAACTTGTAGTTCTGCCTAAACCTTTTCCACCCATTGCATCTAAGTGTTCCCTAGAATTGACATCACTGAAAAAGAGCATGAAAACAATTTGCTTTGCAGGTTTTTGAGGTTTGTTTTTAGTGTTTTATTACAGCATGCATTTGACAACATTTGATTATTGGTTTGAAACAAACACTACTCCTTTCCACAAACTCCACTCTTTGCTCCACAAAATGCAGCAAACAAATGAGTTCATTAAGTATACAGAAGAACACTGTACAATTATGGAGAACCCATTTCCATCCACTGTTTGTAACTTATCTCCAAATTTCTCTCACTCAAAGACATCAGCTGCATTTTTACCCCCTCATCCACAACAAGCTATATTCACAAGTCTGACTGATAAACTTCACAACACTACAATGATCTGGGCTGTTTGTGATTTTTTGTTTTCTGGTAGTATTTATAGGCACTGATTGGGAGTTATTCCATAAAAATGAGAAAGGCCCTCACATTATAAACAGCATCAGCATCTATCAAAGCCACAGCAACAGAAAATTAATTTTTTGGTGCTTTGTTAGAATACCAAGATCACTGAAGGAGCACTCCAAGAAACAGCAGAGGAAATCTCTGAATCTGGTTATTGTTCTTTCCCATAGAGAGGATACAAAGAGAGAAATAAGTGTATTATGAAACTTACATTTCAAAATCTGACAAACTCTGATCTTCAGATGTTTGACTCAAATCTCCAGGGACCTATATTTACAAATCAAAAATAATTCCCACACATTGGTCAGTATGTTTTCTATTAAGAAAGCATAATATTAGAAGGAAATTACAATTGAACAGACAGTTTTTAAAATGCCAATAAAAACTATTACTGAGAAACAATAGGAGAAAAACAAGCAATCATGGAGCAGGATTATGAGCACATCATTTTTAAATGCTATTTGCTATAGTTTTGTGAAAAAATAAATTGGGGTTTGTAAAAGCATGTCGTTTTTAAATGCTAAAAACACAGCAAAGAGCATAATTATCAGGCCCTTCTAAGCAAAGTATGCTAAACTGAGTGTAGGAACAATTTAGAGGAAGAGATGATGAATATCAAATCCAGTGATCACCTTCTTTTCCAAACAGCATCCCATTAAGAGAAAGACAGACGTACATTTTATTTTAGCTGTGTTCTTACTGAGTGTTACCCAGCTAGAAAAGTTCATAAAGCTGGCAGTGATGGAGTAACACTTCAGTAGCAAAAGAAGTTGTGAGAAAAAGCCTTTAGAAACAGCAACAGCTTTTTACCTTAATTTAAAGCTAGTTAAACTAAAAGGATTGTCTTCTTTCCTTTAAATACTGTACAATGTGAAGTATAACCCTGAAGAGTTAGAGTGTTTTGATGAAGAAAACTAGAAGTTGTAAACTTCCAGAGCCAGGTCTTCCATTAGTTAAACATTGCTTCAGTGTATTTCTAGAATATGCTGCATGTAGATTACTTTATTCAAAATATTTGCTGCCTAAGAAGAAATTTCACTATATTATACTATACATTTACTTATTGTAAAGCATTTTGCATTTGTTTCTTGTACAGCAATATCAAATTTCACAAGGGACTAAAGAAAATCTTTCTCCCAGACATTCTGACAGTACCAGCCCAAAACCTCCCAACACACAAGACAAAAATGAATTTTGCCTTCCCAAGATGAAAGAGATATGGCTCAACCTGTCAGGGAAGGCAAAAGAGGAAAACAATTGTGCAGAGCCAAGACAGCTCCAGGGGATCTATCCAGAATCCTGAAGCCCTCTGCTGTCCTGTTCTGGAGGAATGAAGTGGGAAAGCTGCTATGACCTCACTCAGTTACCACCCCCAGCTGCTATGTGCCTGCTCACAGCCCAGTCCACCCTGCCAGGGCAGCACAGGCTGCCCCTCCAGGGCTCTTGTGCTGTAGAACAGAGTCTTTGGTCTTGCCTCCAGCCTGCATCCACTCTTTGCCTATATATGAAGTGTCAAATCCTTTCTTTTATTATTTTAAATTACTTCAGTAGAAGTTCTGTATAAAAGCCTCAAGACCAGTGTGTACACTTCAGAAATAAGAAAGAGAATTACATTAATGAGTTCCAAGGCTTGCACATCTATGTTAAAAGAGACTGGTTACTGATTTTGAGCTGGTAATTGATGTGTTGTCCATTTTAATGGAAATAGTGAGAGAGACATTTCTTCCTCATACCCTTGAAAGCACATACTTCTAGTTTTAATATTCCTCTGTTGCAGAACTTCTGAAAACCAGTAACTAGAAATGTAGAAAGATCATTGTGAACAATTCCTTTGTAAATTACAGCCATTAAAATTGATCATCAGCATTAAAGGGAAAAGAGAAGACAGTGAAGAGTCTTGGAAGCTAGCATCTAATTTAGAGTTTGTTATACAAATATTGGAGTATTAAATGTTAGGAACTTTGCTGATATTTTCAAGCAAGTCAAAAGGGGATCAAATATTCATGTCCCATAATTTCTGGCAGTTACAAACTTTTACTGACTTTGAGAATGCTAACTGAAGTCTACTAAGTACCAGATAGATAGATGATCAGCACCCACTTTACTAAAACAGGATTAAAATGCATCCACTTCTTAGGATAATGCAAAAATCCTCAGGACTGTATTCAATTCACAATTTCATTTGAGACAACAGCAACTAATAACTAGCATTTACCTAGCCCTTAAAAATGAAGTACCACTTCTACTTCTTAAAAAAGCTTTAGGAATTAAGTTTTCTCTCAGTGCCTGGAACATTCAAATACAGTATCAGTAAGGAGCCACTGGATCAGAATCTGGAAATGCATGGTTAAAAATAGAATCTCTGAACAGGGGCATGCAGCCCAAGATCTCCAATTATCAAAGCCCAGCCACAATATGCATGTGATTTATCATTTGTCTGCGACTGTTTCCACCTGAACTGAGAACAACAGGGATAAAATCCTCCTTCAGTAATGCACAGAACTGTCTCCAGCCACGTCACACAATGATACCAGAAACCAGACAGGAATGACTCCAGTGCAAACAACAAGGGAAGGAGCAACACCACGTTATCTGATGAACAAAAACTATTAAAATGTCTTCTTCAGAAGGAGGACAACCATGAGGAACATTCTCAACTCCTCCTGCTTCCTCCCTGCTCATCGTTCAGTTTCAATCTGTTTACTCCACATAGTAAGAAACGAACCACTTACCGGCCCTCTCAAATCTATCAGTTCCTGTCTCATCTGGGACACGAGAGCTTCTTTAGCCATCAGAGCACGGTGCAGCCTCTCATTGAATTCAATAAGTTCCCCATGCATTTCAGCTACCTGAGAAACAAAGCCAAGAGAGAATTGTCTGCTGAACTGAAAAAACCAAACCAACACGCTGTGTAGTGTCTTACAGGATAGCAACTTTTATTTAGATGTCTTTATTTTACCATTCCCTCGAAGTCCTGCATCTTGCTGCTAAGGCATTAGTTTGAACTCAGTTAGGAACAGACAATTTTGATTTGAGCCTTGAAATACAGGTTTAGATATGGAATTTAACAGTACAAAATAACACTCTATGTCCAATTTTATTCCCATCAGGCAAGATCTTATGGCAACTGCTTCTAATCAAGCACCTATTAACTTTTACTCTCAGTTTAATTCTTCACACACTCCACAGTTACAAGTTAGTCACAATATTTTGACTTGGCAACGTTGCATTGTTCTTTGGACACAAATTTGAGCTCTGTCTGTGCTCTCCAGTTTTGAGTCAGTGTCAAGAAAGCACCAATTGTTGCAGCATGTTTATGAAAGTGAACTAGGCTGGATGAATGATGAGGATGAAAAATAGACCATTTTACAGAGCAAACTCTTCCCTGCCAAGAGAAGCAAGAAATAATACAACTCCAATCAAGGTTAAAGATGATAGTGAGCTCTTGAATTTTTCTTACACAGAAGTGTTCAGCCTACAGCTTAAAGGGGGAAGAACTCCAAAGGACAAAGGGTCACAAATAACAAAGGTGTAAATAATAGCAGTAAAGAGAATTCTCATTAAGGGAATGTGATGGGGAAACTAGCAAAAACCAAGACTAAAAGAAACAAAACCTCTGTTCAGCAAGATTTTTAGCTACTCCTGTAAGGAGCATTACACTATAAAACTGAATCAAAGTTTCAGTTATGACAGATGAGCCATCAGTACATATTATACCTGGCAAGGGAGATAATGCCACTTGTAGCCTTAGAGAAAATACACCTGAGACCAAAAGGATATGTAGCTGTTTTCAAAGGGAAAAGAAACACTCCTCAGAAAACAGAGTTAGAAATTTCCAAGCTTCAATTTCACAAGCCAGGAGCTAACACCATTGAATTGAACTTCAAATATTCTTTTCCAATTTCTTTTTATATTAGAGGGAGCCCTTCAACTCTGTAATTCATCAGTGGGGCAGATATGCACAAAGAGCTGCACTAAGCCCAGGTATGATTTGTCTAGACTGATTTCTCTCCTTAATTATGAATTTCCAGATTTCTCAGCAAATAATGAGATTAAAACCAGTAAACTTTACAAGATAAAGTAATAAGGTAAGGTCCTTAAGCCTGGGTAAATTATTTACCATCCTAGCTTATCCACTCCCTACCATTCAAAGTGAGAGGTGTAATATGTAAGAATATCCTCAGCCTCTGATTCAAGTTAATATTAGCAGTTCATGGTTAATTATAGAAAGCCTGGGCTGGGCTGGGAGGCAGAACTTCCTTGTATTTCACATCCAAAGAGTTGTAATATGCTATGGGTTGCAAATGCAGAGAGACAACCCTGATGGTTGGAGTTACCAAAAGTAATATACAAATCCATGAATGGATGTAAAACCTGTCTCTATCAGAAGAACAAAATCCAAACGATCTGATGGAATACTGAACTGGTTTTTCTCCCTCTAATTTGGATGTCCTTGAAATAGCTTTTCACTTCCAGACTCTATTAACATGTAAATTCAACAGCTCTCTCAAAAGGCTGGAAGTAATAAACACACTTATGTGTCTCCAGCAAAGTTAAATAATAAGAAAATATAACAGCAAATCACTTGTCACATGTTATCAAAAGGACAAATTGGCAGGTTACTTGTGAAAACCACTTTTATTAGTAAATAAATCACTTCAATACTCTCTTGTCAAATCACAGCAAACCAAAAGGAGCAATGAGACCTACTTCTGAAGAACAACATCAAGTTAGGTTCCTCTCATTTTTCCTGCATCAAGGTCTGTTAAAAACAATAAAGAGGTCTCCTTATAACTTTATTCTTTCAGTTACATTTTATGTCATCATATCTTCCTTTATTCATTCCCTATTGAATCTTAAGCAGTAATTTTCCCTACTGGGACTTTAATGATCTACACTGTTGGTTTTGGCCATGACAATCTATTTAAAGCAGAAAATTAAAGTACAAATGAGCTAAGTTTCCTTTGATCAAATTTAGGAGCAGTCTGTAGAGAAATTACAAAGGTAAATAAATACCAGTTAATGTTTCACAGAGAAAGAATAAACTGTTCATTTAAAACATGTTAGGAATGTTTCACTAAGCATGTGAACAATACAGGCTGTCTTAAAAGGACATGCTTTAGAGTAGAGAAATAGAATTTTAAGAACTTGCTACCATAAAAAGAAAATGGATTTTTTTTTTTTAATGCCATTTGCAGCTAAAATTTGTAACACTTTCTGCACAGCCCACACCTGAATTAATGACTTTTTGGCAAATATAGACTTTTTTTACCTAACTGTCACAAAATGCAAACCAGTGATTCCCAGGAACCTCTAGACAGATCTGGAAGTTGTCTCCTTTTGTTCTCAGTGGAAGCATGGGTGTATTTTGATCATGAGAAGATGCCCTTTCTGGCAGAAATAAAGCCAAAGGTCTTCAAACAAGAGCAGGCATTTGACTGAATATTACTAATTTAATTCTTGTACAAGTAAAAAGACCCAGTAAAACTCAAAGTGACAGCTGAGCTAAATCTATTGATAGAGTCATGACATGCTTGGTCACTGCAAAAGTTCCATTTTGTATTCTTGACATTTCCATCTGCAAGCAAGTTATTTGTTTCAAGGCAAACTGAAAGATCCACTGAGGAACAGGGTTCTTTTTTGGTTGTTTTGTTGGTTTTTTTCTTTGAATTTGGTTTTGTGGTGTGGATTTTTGTTTATTTGGAGTTTTGTTTGGTTGTGTTTTTACTACAGCTACATAAGCTAAGCACAAGTCACAATTCATCAGCACCACCAAGAAGAAAATCAGCTGTAGCTTTCAACTCAAGATACACTGGGAACTGAGCATGTTAAAGCAACTACATATTCATGCTCACAGTGTTTCAGAGCCTTTGTCAGTTGTGTAGTGCACTAGCAGTGTTTACTGCTAGTAAATCCTGACATACAATAGAGCACTAAGACACTGAAGAGTCCAAACACTACTCTGGCAACACATGGGTCTGGCCAGGAAAAAGGAAATGACCAGCAAAAGCAAAATCAGAGAGAGAGGATGATGAGTTTAATAAGCATGAATAAGAGGAAGAAAAACTAGCATGTCTCCTTCCATGTGTCCTCCCAGCAAAAGCCAAAGCCCAAGACAAAGGATTGAAACAACAAAGACCTAATTAAATCTCTAAACAGTAGGATTATTATCTTTCCCTAGATCCTTCTGGCTTCACCTTTCACACCTGGAGGAAAGTTTCACCTTTCCTACCTTCTGGGATAGCTATTCTGAACTGCACCTCATTAACCCTTTACCAGGATTACCTGCATTAGCCAGCACAAAATACTTGAAAAGTCCAACCAGCATTTGTCAGGATAATCTGACTTAAGCACAGAAACACAGCCACAATTAGGTGACCACCTTTCATAAACACAGCCCACCTCCAAGAGAGCAAGGCTTGGCACTAAACTGATATTATTATTAGATACTAAAATTCATGGACTCCAAAAAAGTAGTTTCACATGCCACAAAACATTATCTACTGTAAATTACTTTGATGCCCTATTTTTTTTTCAAAAAATATTGACAGACAATGATTTTTACCAAGCAGGTTTAATGCTAGACCAGGTATTCACTGTCCACCCATAACTTGCACAGAGCCCACAAAGCACAAACTGGCAGAAGTTTGATATTTTAGCTACACAAAAATGGGGTTCCAATCCAACTGGTCATCCTCCATATGCCATGTCTGGATCACTACAGTACAAGACTTCCCACACATCATCTGTACCTTTTAGACCCCAGGAGTCCCTTTTGAGTGAGAGCTGCTTAAAGTCACATCAATCTGGGGCTTCACTATTCCACAGACACTAGTCTGCTGTCACCTATGCCCTTGCTAGGAACTCTTTGGTCCTGTGCTGCTAACCTTCCTTTTTTCTTTTCAATCCTGACAGATTAACACAGTTAGGTAATAGATTCAGCAGAAAAATCCCATGTGGAGGATTTTACAATAAAGAAATCTTCAGCAGTGATCACAAAATATTGCTGCTCTTCGTGTTCCTTCACTTCCATTTAGACCACATGCAGGACTGTCAATCAGATGAACAAAGTGTTCTCAATGAAAATCCTTTTTAAGCCAAAACATGTTCTCAAACCAGTTTGCACCACTGACATAGAAACTACTGTTCCACTACAACTGTGGGCTAGGTGCCTTCTGATACAGAAGCAGGATTCAAGCACTATTGCCACCCCAGATGCAACAGAAATCATAGCAAGTGTTTAACCTGAAGAACTTTGTCCATGTTTTCCCCAAGTAGGTTTTTTTCCCCAATTACTTTTAACAAAAGAAATTCTCCCTCAGTAATACAGGAACACATACTTCTGGTGATGGTACTCCAGCAAACCTTACACAAGCAGGACAAGACAAATGAAAGATGAAACAAATAGAACTTTACATACACCAAACTTTTGCTACCAATGCCCAAAAGATACCTTACAAGGATTTTAAACATACTTTGTTATTTATGGTTTGAGAGTTCTATCCATTAACCTACTTTCTCTTCTAAACCAGAACAGTGTTCCAGAAACCAAAACTGGACACCATACAGGAATTGCTAGAGGTATTCAAAGACTGATCAATACCCAACAAGCTTCATCTTAAGGGTTTAGAAGAACTTGTGGTAACTAGGTAGGAGTTTCATTACTATTTCTAAGGAAACACATCATTAAAAAAGTTATGCTGAATTTTTACAATTACTTTAACTCTCTTTTAAGCATAACATTTAATAAAAAGTTTATTTTATTTTCTTTTATTTTAGCTTCAGTCTGGTGAATGGAACACTGTCAGAACAGCATTCCAGGGTAGTTTCTATCCCAGTCCTCCATTTGGAACACAATGCAGGCTAGCCTTTGAAAATAAGACTTCACACCTTTCATTTGTGGGGAGAAAAGGGAACGATGACTTTTGGTAGATGTATCTTGATTGTTACAGTGCTTCCATCCTGTTTTGAGTATGGGAAAATATTGGTACAAAATAGTAACTGAGGCTCAGATGCAGAGCTCCTCTTTGGGTCAAGAATGGTTTTCAGTGGTTACAGCTGCTGCTGTGTCACGGGTGGTTCTGCAGACACTGTCCTTGGCAAACCTCAGCAGTGCTGGCAACACATTCCTGAAGATGCAGAATGAGGGAGGACTAAGGGAGGTACTTCTAAATCTCAAGGAAAATTTACCTGTGTTCTTAATTAAAATATCCTTTTGATAGACACAGAAGAGAGCAAAGGAGCCAGAATAATCCAACCAGGGAGGTGTACAGGGCCATGGCCCCCTGAGAAAAGGATAACCCAGCAGAGATGTTTTAGAAGACCTCTGTTAATCTCTTTTGATGCATGACCTGCCTTTTTAGTCACCCTCAAGGTAATCAGTTGATATGAGTATCCATTTGTAGAGTATTTGGGGCAAGAGAAAGACACAGAGAATTGTTTTAATTTTATAAAAATGTTCATTTAATATTTAATAGTAGATATGGGTATTAGCTATTAAATTTCATTTCTTTTGTCTGGAAAATCATTTAAATTTAGGATGAAACCCCAATCTTTTTTTTTCTTTCCTTAATGAATTTTACATTAGTCTTAAAAGTGAATCTGCATGAAGAACTATTTCCAAAAAGGTTCTATCAACAGAACAGCAGCTTCCAGCATCTGCTTCCACACTGCACTATTCAATAAGCTGGATGGTGAAGCAATATAAAAATGAAACAGACTCTTCCAATCAGAAAGCAGTAAGAAAGCCCAGAAACACCTAAAGAATTCAGCATGTCTTCATTTTAAAGCTCAGCTGACAAAAAATTCTCAAAAAATTCCAACTAAGCAAAGAAACTATTTAAAGCTTCAAACATTGTTACATTTCCAATCCCATAAAGTTTCTGCAGCACAAGCTTTACCTCAATCAATTTCCTTTCATAAGAGCTGGCCAATTCTTCATTGTTTTCTCCTTGCTTTTGCTCTGGAATAGTAAATTCACCATCAGTGCTCCAAATGTTTGGCAGAACTAAAACAAAGAGATACCTCAAATTAAAATGTTAACTGAGATAAACCTCTAAGACAACCTGTTTAGATGCAATAGCTCTAAAAGAAACAGGTATTAGAAGTATCAGAAATAGGATGGAATATTAAACAGTATTACAAGTACTAAAATACAAATGCTTCTGAGCAATGTTTAGACAGGTACTCTTAACAGGAAAAGAATGCAAAATAACAGCATTTTCTGTTCTCAACTACAACTAAGAGTAACTGCAATGCCTACCCAAAAGCTTTAAGAACTAAGCCTATGCCTCTAATTTAAGTCTTGTTTCTGCTTCACTTCCAGAATATCATTTCACATTACTTGTTTGGATTTCTTACATATGGAAATTACAGAGAATAAGGCAGAGTCTGGACATTCCATCCTTCATCTAGCATTTCATGGTTCTGCAGAAAGCAGAATCAGCTATGGTTATAGAATCAGCTCTAGTTATCTACAGTTATCTCATTCCTGACAGTTAATGGTCTCATTTATTCCTAGAAACCTCCAATAATGGAGATTGTATTCTTCCCTGCACAATCTATTTAAATTTAAATATTCTTCTAAGAAAAGCTTTCTTGAGAGCTAATCACACTTCCTTCACCTGCCATTTAAGCACATTACTTCTTCTCTTAACCACAGTGAATGAAAACTACAGTTTATTCTCTTCCTGCTCCTAGCTGTCATTTATGTATTTGATAATCACTTTAAGGCCTATTCCAAGTCTCCTCCAAGTTACACAAATCCAACAATTCTGCACAGATCACGAATTTCTAAAGAAAAAAAATATTGTTAGCACATCTAAAGTAAACAAGCCCTAACAAAGATGAGCTTTAACAAATGCTATCACCATTTTTCAAAATCTGAACTATATGTGCAACCATTGTAAGGTAGTAAACATAACCCTCTCAGTGGTTGTATACATCACAGGGTGTCAGGGGCTGGGAGGGACCTTGGAGACCTTCGAGTCCAACCCCCCTGCCAGAGCAGGACCATCTAATCCAGCACAGGTCACACAGGAACGCAGCCAGGTGGGGTTTGAACATCTCCAGAGCAGGAGACTCCACAGCCTCTCTGGGGAGCCCGTTCCAGGCTCTGTGACCCTAACAGTACAGAAGTTCCTCCTCAGGTTAATGCTCCAGCTGACATCCCTTTCCCCTTGTCCTATCCCAGGGCACAAGTGAGAAGAGGCTGTCCCTTTCCTCTGGACACTCAGCCCTCAGATATTTAT
>VWZY01001550.1:380075-390490 GCA_013399075.1 Chloroceryle aenea | reverse complement strand
GGTGGCCAGTGGCGGGAGTCTGGGCTCTGTTGGAGCGTTCCTTAAATAAACCGAGGGCTGGCCATACCCCGTTCGCTGCCTCCCAGGCCAGTTGTGCTTGCTTTGAAATAGGTATTTTGCTGGGGAGACTGTGGCTGGGTGGTATTTGAGGGGCAAGTAACTAACAAGCAACTGACTCAGGCCCTAAACCTGCCTTTGCCCAGATACCAGTACTTCCAGTAACAACCAGTGACTGCTCAGGTCACCTCCAAGCTCTTCCTTCGGCACAGGTGAGGAGCTGTGGAGCTCAGCATGGCCGCTGGTCAGCAGGAGAAGCTGCTCAGGGCTCTCTCTTCCCCTCCCTCTCTGAGGCAGAGTCTCTTTTCTCCAAGCATTCCCCGACTCAAGTCTGTATGTTCGCTGATTTTGCTCCTGGGCCGTGTGTGGGGCCCTGGATGTTGCACAGCTCCTGTGCCAGGGCCAGTGCAATGTGTGCGTGTGTTTTGGGATGGAGATACCAGGGGCCACTGGCTCCCAGTCCTGCTGTCCAAGGCTGGTGTCACGGTATTTGTGTAGGTACTCATTTTTTTCCTCTCTATGTGAGCACAAATTAGTTTTGCTAAGGACTGCAGCCTTCTGCAGGTTTGCTAGAAGTGGAAATAGCAATTGTTCAAGCCTTAAAGGTTTGGGCTCTAAGATTGTTTCAGCTTTCGTTTTAAGCAGATGTAAATCTAGAGTTAACTGCTGAAGGAAGAGTTAGGCAGCACAAAACCATTGTGCATGTCTGTGAACAGGTACAGCTGACTGCTGGAGAAATAAAAATAATGAAGGAGCGTTGAAAAAGCCGAGAACCTTAGTTTCAGACATAATAAGCAGAGTTTCTGAGAAGCAGATGTTCTCCTTCTTGCAAGTGCTGGTCTCTAGCTGAACGTGGCTGAGAAGGCACTGAGTCCCCTGAAGCCTGTGTGAGGCATGAATGTATGTACAGGCTTTAATGATGTCCTAGGGGCAGAGTCCCCGCAATCTGATCTTTAGCTGCAGAGTTACAGTATTAGATACTCTGCCAGACGTGTTATAGACGGATTGGCTTTACAGGGATCTGCCTTTGCATGTCTCCTCATGTGTGCCATAAGCTATTAAGGCAAGATTAATGGGTGTATTCTTCTGCAGCTTTGTTCTCTTGGGGCAGATTTATATCCCTCGGTGGGTCCTGGAAGCACTGGTGCCATACATTACACCTCCTGCTGATCGCTAGTGCTGTAGTGTAACATGGGAGGCTCTTTCAGTCCTTTACAAGAGGATTTTGACAGGACTGGGCAACTCTACTGTTGTGTATTGTTGTGTATTAGTGGGATTGATGAAGGTTTCTCCTGTCTTTTAGCATGCTCCCTGATAGCAGAAAATAGCTCTGTACTGAACTGGGACAATGCTTCTCTGACCTTTACATGAGCCTGGAACAAGCAGGAGGAGAAGTTCCTTACCTGGTCTGCTCCTCTGTTGTTTCTGCATTTGGTCTTGAGGTAAACCTGGCCTCTAAGAATACTCTGTTCTCAAGTGATTGTTTTTCTTCTTGTGGCCACCTAGAAAAGAACTGCTTATCTTATGCTTTAAAGAGGTTTGTTTTACAGGAGTTTCTAGCTATTTTCTGTTTCTTTGACTTGACTTTCTTCTCCATATAACACCTGTGTGCTTTCTTCTCTGGTATCTCTCAATCACCTAGAATGGAAAGCAAGGATGTATTTATCTTTGCTCTTACACTGTGAAAGAACATCCCACATTCCCCAGAATTTTATTTTCCCTTTTTGTGCTTTTACTACTGGATCTTTACTTGTGCTCTCTGCACATTTTAATACCTTTTTAGCTATTCTCTTTTCAAAATCTATCAAGTTTTTGTTTCCTCCCTTCCAGACCCTGCTTTTACCTTCTGGAGTTCTTTCTGAATTTCTTCTTTTTCATACTGTGGCTGTTTGAAGTCCTGGTTCTGCTTTGTCATTGTGTCTTCCAGCTTCTTCATGCTGGCTGTCAGGTTCCTCTTCACAGCTTCACTTTTTAGCCATTCCCCTTCTGCGCCAAGCTGCTGGTAAACTTTGAAAGAACTTGCTGTCTCTTCTAGTTGTGCCTCTAGAGTTTTTAGTTGCCCATGCCCTATAACCTTTTCAGTTTGCAGCTGAGTATTAACTGGACTTGGTCACTGCAAGGTGAAAGGTGGGCTTTTTATTCTTCTTTGGAGCATTTTCAAGTAAGCAAGTTGAGTGTCGTCCAGGGAAGGGTCCATCTCCTGTAGTGTTGCTGCTCAGGGGTGTGGGCTCATTCTCCTCTAACACACATGCAAGTGCTGCACTGAGTTTGGGGTTCTCTAATTGTGTCTTTCTGTAGCTTTAACCATTTGTCCCTGAAAGCCTTGGCTGCCTAGGGAAGGTCTGTGGAGATGGGTTGTTAACGATTTGCACCGTGGTCTCGTGTCCAAGGCAGCGAGCTCTTGTGGATACTAGTCAGCAGAACATAGCATAAATACTGGCCAGTGCCTTGTTCTGCATGTAATGAGTCTGGAGGGAGGAGGTCTAAACAAGTATTTACCTGTCTCCTACTGTCTTCAACAGTGATTTACAGACAGTCTGGGGAAACTGGACTTTATGATTTGGGATTGGCCTGGAGACTACTGAATCTTTCCCCCTTTTGTCATGCTGAGCAATGGTTGTTCTAGTTCTGGTATAGATATGTACACCTGTATAACTGTTTCCTCTACTAAGTGGTGCTGCTTGCATTCACCACTACCAGTTCTACAGGCTTCTGAATTTTTTTCCTTTTTGTCCCTCTGAGCAAACTGCATTCTAATTTTGGTATAAGTATTTATGTAGGAGAGGATTCTCTTCGTGTTTACCAAAGTCAGTTCAGCTGCAGAAGCTCCTGAATCCAATTTTTCTCATTCTTTGGAAGTAAATGAAGCAGCTGCCAGCCCACCCAGTGCTCTCAGAGCTGTAGGATAACTGATAGCCAGTGTGATTTCCAAGTGTGCTCACTGCCAGCCACACATCTAAGCAGCAAGCTGTGCAAGCTTGTGGGGTTGTGCCAGTGGTGTCTCGTGGACTTACTGCCACCAGTGGAATCCAGCTGTACCTGTCAGTTCACACAGGTGCTGCAGCAGGAGTGGAAAAGAAAAAAATCATCTTCTGAGTGAAGAGCTGTGGCTGTGGTTTTACCTGGAGGACAAGACAAAACAAAGGGGTCAATAGTTATGGTGAGTAAGTGAGGCTGCTAGTCAGTCCTTCAAAGGATGCTCTTTGGTCCTCTTCTCCCTTCATGGGGGAAATAAAAAGTCACCAGCCACATTTTTGATCCATTTTCTTCCTTGAAAACTTGGTTGTTTCTTTATAAACAAAAATCTGGTCACTGGATCTCTCTAGTTCAGACTGTACAGTTCTCCCTAGAGCTAGACCTCAGCAAAGTGTTTTTAAGTAGTGGATTTGCTGAAGAATACAGATTTTTCCAGAGAGACCAGATCTACTTTGGTGTGAGATGAAGCTTGGTGAAGGTTTATTACAACTCCCCCACTGCCAAATCAAAGGAAAGGACAAAAGGAAGGGTTTTAAAAAATGGTTTAATTTTGTGGGCTTTTTTTTACCTTAGAAAAATAAAATAAAATAAAAATAGAGAACAGAAGACTTACTACTTGAAATGAAAACATTTCCTCCTTTGTTTTTTGTTTTTCCTTAGCCAAACCCTCCCCACCCTGAGCTTTTATTTCAAGTAGCTTCAACTGAATTTTTTTCTGCCCGTGATTGTTTTTTGTTTGGCCGTTGAACCAGATAATCCAATATTTGCACAGCTCTCCCTGGAGCTGCACAAAGAGGTAATGCTGTCATTATGACAGGTAGACCTCAGGAGATAATGTGGAAGCATGGGGTCTCCTAGCAGAAGCTCCCTGGCCTCTCAAATTGTCAGGATTTCCCTGCAGATCTCTGGACTGTGTTGTACTAGAGGGGGTTGAAGTGTTGAGGGTTCTACTCTTTCCCAAAGGAAGGCAGAGGAAAAATGGTGTTCACAACAGGGCATGGAGTTCCTGGACTGTTCACGAGTATCTTTCCCTCAGGGAAATATAAAACTTTTAGTGCCAAATGGTAGGATTTACTCCTATATATATATTTGAAATGTATTTTCTTTTTAGTTTGTGGGTTTTTTTTCTATTGTTCTGAAAACATGGGGACATACATAACTTGTATGACTTGCTTAGATCAATGTACCTTGTTCTGTTTGTGCAAAAATACTCATTCCTAGTTAAACTCACCTTCTGTTTAGACCAAAACAGCTTGGGCTTACGAAAACTGCCTGACCAGTACAGCAGCTTTTTGCAGATCACTGTTTCCAGGTGGAAATCTGAAGTTTTTCCTGTCTGGTCGAGCTGGTTGGTAGTATGAATTTTTGAAGGAAATGCCCACTGTTACAAGAGCTGGAGGTTTTGTGCTTGTGAAACCTATTTGCACAAATATCATAAGCCACCCAAATCTCCACAGCCACCCAAATCTCCACCCAAATCTGCCACAGTTGCTTGGATCTTCCAACAATTACAATCTAATTAGACCCAGCATTCAAAGTTGCCTCCAGCGTTTGAAACAAAAGTAATTTAGCTGTAATAAAAATGGTAGATTGACAGCTCTGGAGGCTGAACTCAGCTTATCCATGAAGCATACCCAGGGTGTGAAAGAGCTACAAGAGTTGCCACGCTGACAGTCTGAAGGGCTTGACCCCTTGCCTTGAAATGACAACCTCCAAGGGCTGAACATATGGGTAATTTTCTCCAGGTCCCTCTACTGCCACTGCCAAGAGTGCTGCTAATTGCTGACAATAATTAGCTTATTGTCTGTGTCATGAATACTTTTCCACTAGGAACTACCTGATTCATTGTATGATAACAATCAAATGCCCATCATGTGGTGATAGTGTTTGTGAAGGTAAAAATGATCCTGAATTGGAACTGCAGCCTGAGAGGCAAGAGGCTTTATCCTCTTACCGGTGCCATCTGCAGTGTGTGAGGTATGGGGCTGTGGTTACCTCTTCATTTCATAAGGCCAACCAGCTAAAATTGTCTCAAACTAGCAGCTGCTCGAGGAATGAATAAGTGCTCAGGTCTGGACAAATATCTTTTTCTTCTTCTGGGTTAATTTAAAAAGAAAGCCAACAATTGTGAGTCTGAGACTTTCAATCAGTGTTGAGCTATCGCCGCAGAAGGATAACCCATCTTTGCTTATTTGATGTGTGGGATTCTTCCACTTGTAGAGGTGAAAGTCATGGTTAGGCTGAAGAGCACTTGAAAGAGCACATGTTACCAGTGGGTAAGAGGAATCATTTGGGGTCGATGTGGAGAAAAGAGCAGGAAAACCACATGCTCAGTTTCATGTGGTGTTGCTGGATTCTTTTATTGCTGTTGCTTGCAACCGTAGGCAGAGGCAAGAAATGGTTTCCCTTCTTTCCTCTCTTCTGTTCCTCTCTCTCATCTTTCTTCTATTGATTGGTTCCTCAGCCCTAAAATACTGAATTACAGCATAGGAAGAATCACCAGTGACTCCTGAAATCTGACAGGTCTTTGCTTTCCTCCAGATGCCAAGTTAATATATGCCTTGCTGTGGCAAGCAATCCTTAATTCAGTTGGCAGTAGGATTACAGCAGGTATATTTACCCTCAAGAACACTCATTTTCCATATCTAATTATCTGCTCATCTGCTGAGTCAGGAGGAAAATCAAAATTATCCTCTGTTTTAGATTATGTTTTCCTAGGACTGACATGAGAATTCTGGGTGACATTCTCAAAAGCATCCAATTTATACAGGATCAAAAGACCATGGCTTTCAGGGGATCATCTGCTCCTCAGATGTATTAGGGACATTAGAAAAGAGTACCTTCCGTTTCTAACGCTGGAGATGGAGGCATAGATAGAAGATTACTGCCTTTATTTCTGGCAGGATAGAATAAGATCATAATTTATGGGGTTTTTGGTTTGTTTTTTTTTTTTTTTTTAATTTTTGTCCCTCTGCAATATATTTTTCTGGCAGCCACAGTCCACTCCAGTGGAGGGAGAAGGTTGGGGAGCTTGTGTGTGCGTGAAAAAGGCTTTTGATTTTTTGCCAGGGATAGCTGGGATTTCTTTATTTTCTGCAACATTCCTGTATGATCTGAAAATTACCATTCTCTGTTTGAAAACTGAGTATAAGCAAGATGCTTTTCTTCCTCTTTCATCAGTGTATTCCACGTAGCCTACGAGCAGATTCAGATAGAAGCTGTCTCATTCCAGAAGTATGTATGCCTCCAGTATCTGTGCCTTCACGATCTAGATGTGCTATGCTATCCCACTCCCTAGCCAAGGCTGATGTGGAGCAGCTGTACCTAGAGACACTCTCTGCAGCTCCTTTTCTCATCCAGTTCTGTTCTGTCATCCCTATTTGAGAAAAGCAGAATTTCCTCGACATAGTCATGTCAGTGAACAGCTAGGACAGCCAGGAGCCTGTCTCCTCCTCTCTGTAGCTGTATCAGCAGTTTGGTCCAGCACCCAACACCTCAGATGCTAAGGTAACAGCACAGATAGAAGCATTTATTATATGGTTTGTAGAGTAGTCTGGGATCCTCTGGGGTAATAAATGCTGTGGAAGCTTGAAATGCTACTTGGTCTGGTGCTCCCATAAAGTTACATTCCTTGGCTTTGCATTTAATTAAGTTTGAAGGTTAAGTTATAGCAGATCTGTCTGGAACACCCACTGAGGCTAAACAGTGGTGTGTCTTCCACTTTGTTGTTTAGTATCAGATGCTTTATTATGGGAATTTAAATAAAACTTGACCTAAACAAGGCAGGCCTTCCTGCTATTTTTAGAACATTATGCCACATCCCATGTCCACGTTTCACAGGCCAGCGTGTAATTAATGATGCGTGTCCTTCCTTCCCTTGTTAATTGATGCACAAGCTTTTGGGAGGTATGTATCATTATCTAACGTAATCATGCAGAAATATAAAAAGTGGAAAAGGAAAGAAAAAAATCTGTATGCCTTGATGTGGGGGGAGTGAGGCAGGTTGCCATAGCAAGTTCAGGACTGGACTGCCTCACAGTATCGCCAGGATTCGCGAGCTTTGAACAGTCTCTAGCTCCAACTACCTCCACGATCCTGTTCAGAGAAGTTGTTTTAAATGTCTGTTCCTTCTGTTGCCCCTTGTCCTGGCACCTGGCAAGGGGGCAGAGGAGCCTCTCCCTTCATTTTCTGCTCAGTGATCTCCATCTCACCATCATTCGCTTTCGGGTTGGAGGCAGATGTGTGGGAGACCGCAGGTTCCTTTAATCCCTATTAAGAACAGCAGATCACAGTGGCCCCTCTGGCCTTGTTCCCTATGACTATAAAACTAGCTTCAGCAGCACAGAGATTTAATCTTTCTAGTGGAAATGTAGTGCTGGTCAAAGGTCTGCGCTGCATCTTTTAGGACGGTTTCTCAGCTGTGTGAAGTTAATCGTGAGGCAGTGTCCGTTCCAAGTCACAGATTTTGGCAGAAGGCTCCTGCTACAGTCTTGCCTTTCTGCAGCTCTGCTCTCTTCCCTGGGAGAGATCCCAAAGAGAGAAGCCACAAACTCTGCCAGAGCTGCGGAGGGGGCCTCGGGTCCTTCTCTCAGGCTCCTTCTCACCCACCTCCTCTTCCCACCATCTCTCTGGTGACCAAAGGAAGAGCACGAGCAGCTCTGGGGTGCCCTGTGAGCTGTGTGGGGATGATGAGCAGCTCTGTGTCTCTTGAAAACCTACCTGGAGCAGCCTGTCAGCATCTCTGGGTTGCTCCTTCAGCTGTTGCTCTCCAGTTTTGTTCCTCCATCTTCGGTTAATTTCGATCGTACCTAAAGTGCGTCCACAACTACGTTTAAGCAAAAGCGGTTACCATGGTAACACTGGAGCTTTTCTAAATGCAGTCTGTGATGTAAACAACTAGAATGACTCTCACCCCAAATAGTTATTTATTTCTTCGGTGTAGTTTATTGAATATTTAAATCTGTTGTAGCACACACAGATTTACCACTTCTAAGTACAACTTGGAGGAGTAACACATTTTTTTCTTATTGCTTCCATTTCAGCAGATCTGTTTCCATGTCAACAGTTCACATTGATAAAGAATTGACATTCTGACTGCATTTGGCAGTGTAGGGTACAAAGTGACAATTAAAATAAATCAATGTTTCTAATGATGCTGGTGTTAAAACCATGCCAAAATACTGGGATTCCCATGCACGGTAGCCAGTGATTGCTGCTTGAATCTGCAGAGAGCGAGGCAGGAATTCTCATGGGAACAGACTTTCTTTGCAAGGTTTTCAAGCCTTCCTGCTTACAGATGCAGAAAGACCAGGGAAAAGCTCGCTCTGAAAAATGCACCTAGCACTCTGTGTGTCTGTGTGCACACGTGTGTTTGCTTTGGCTCACCCACTCCTAATCTAGGTGAGGTCTAGAAATGTGTAAAGCATGCGACTAAAAAAAACTAGAATGCAATTCTTGGGCTAAAAACCTGCTTTGTGTCAAGTTTCTGGCAAAAATTGTGGAGCAAGAGGGCTTAATTAATGCCCCTTCTACTCCTGATTCCCTTGTGGTGAATAGATGTATTGAAATTACTGAAGGACAAGAAACATGGAGGCTGAGAAGGGCATCTTTTTTAAGCTTGCAAGGCTGTTCAGCAACAACCCGTGCTTCAGATTGTGTATTTGGGGGATGAAAGTGGATGGCTTTTCTCTGTCTGTGTGAGCAGCATGTAGATACACACTTGCCATAGCTGAGGTGTCGTGCCTCTGCTTGTTTTCCCCTTAGTCTGTAGAGGGGCTAAGATCAGTGGCCTGCTGTATTAAGCACTCAGTTTATGCACGTCAGGGGAGACAGACACAATCCACAAATAGTCCCAGACTAAGCAGACAGCAAACAGAAAAAGGAGATAAAATGTTACTCTCATTTTACAGGGGCAGAGAGGAGTTAAAAGGAGTTTTTCAAAGCTACAGATAGGAGTGGCATCTTCCAGGTGATGGATACAAACTCCTTGCCTGTGGTTTGGATGCCAGAAAAGCCTTTATCTGGTGTTGATTTGGGGTCATACTGCAGTCTCGTGGCAGATGTTGAAATCCAGCTCAGCGCTCCTGAAATGAACTTGGGTCACCTTCAAGGGTGAGCTAAGTTTGGGAATACACTTCCAAGGAGGCTTTCAGCGTGTCTGAAGGCACCCTGTCTAGTCTGAAGTAGGTTCCAGTCTATAATTTCTGTTGCATCTGGGGACTATACACACCTCCTAGTGTTAGACATCTAAATGATGTGCCTAGTGATCTTGGTTGCTGTGGATTCTCTTGGTAGCCAAGGGAAAGGAATAGTTGTGTCCGAGCAACACTTCAGCTCACCTGAACTGCCTGACACTGCTTTGTGAACGTGTGAATTCACTTATGTCTTTCATATCTTTGGATCACATAATTTTGTGGGTTTGACAAGTCCATGAACTTAGTTTGCCTATTAAGGCTTCTATTTTAGAATGAAAATCTCAGATATTGCTTTAGAGAAAGAATATAAAAGCAGAAGTGCTGATAAGAACGATGTGACTCCTGGTACCACTGAGGTATACCAAGTTGTGGGGAGTTTTTGCTCTCATACATATGCACAAGAGCAAGCTCCAAACCCCAAAATCAGTCATTTGCTTAGTGGAGAATGGAGGTGAATATAATAAATCCCTCACATGTACTAATGATAATTTTAATTCCAGATTGCATTCTTTGGAGGGTCTCTGAGCACTTCAGAAGGACTAATGAATTATGCCTCGCAGCAGCCCGTAAAGTGGTGAGTATTACTGCTTTATTTTGTAAATGTGAAGGAATTGTGGGATATTGATAAACAGATAAATTGTCAAATCAGTCAAGTTCGTGGCAAATAACTTTTATCTGTGGAAAAATACCACTCTTTCAGGTACAAGACAGGTACAATGTTTATAAATCTCAGCAGAGGAGCCATTGCTGAATGACTCTGATTGGATTATACTGGAGTGAGGCACTTTTAGGATGAGACCCGTGAATGTCACTGAGGTGCTGCAAGATAAAAAATAGATTGCAGCTGAGAAGGGATGTGTAACTGTAAGGGTGGCTCGATAATACCTTGATCGATGGTGGCCAGTAGGGTGATTCATGCAGGGCTGATGTGGGAACTCACGGGATGGGTACGGAGCTGCCAAATAAAGTTTCTGTTCTTATCAGAGGAGAGCTGCTAGAGAGTTTCTGTTCCTCTATCCGAGGGACTGGCTCTTATCAGAGGAGAGTGGGCAAGACTGCACTGTCCTCAAACAGGACGGTGGAGTTCATTGCCAAGGATGAGGCAGCTGAAGATGAGGAAGGCCTAGTGGGGGGCATGCAGCCACAGAAAGCCCAGAGACCAACAGTGCTGGGGAGGGTTGCTGCCTT
>VWZY01001550.1:369260-380050 GCA_013399075.1 Chloroceryle aenea | reverse complement strand
CCTGGCACGTCCTGGCCGTACATGCCAGGACTGGGGGCACTATAAAAGCTGGACTCGGGGGTGGATGAGCTGAGCTGCACAGATCCTGCCATCGAGATCGTGTTGTCTCCATGGGACGTGTGCTGACCAGCTCCCCTGCACCTGGGGACCATACCTCTGCCTGGTCTGTACCTTAGGGTAAGGAACATTGCTTTGCTTGCTTCGTAGGAATAATAGTTTTGCCTGCTTTGTAGGACTAGTAGTGGTATGGAACACATACAATAAACAAGCTGTGATAACTAATGATAACTTTGTGCAGTATTGGTTGAATACACGGATCCTCCACACCCTGCTACAGTAACCTCTGGTTTTTAGTCTTGAATATTGGCTGTAGCTGACAGTAGAACAGCAGCTGGTTAGATGGGTCCAAGGGCTAAGACCTAGCTCTCTCTGTTGAACTGCTGTTGGCCTTATCATATTATCTCATCACCTAGTTGCAGGGATTAGCAATCTTTCAAGGAGGTGTGCACAATATTCCTTTACCCCCACCCTGAATTAGAGGTATGAAAGTAGCAAGGGCTGATACTGCTCCTTCTGAGGCTGGGCTGAGTGGAAGGGCCTGCAAGGGGGGTAACCTGTAGGATTTGGCTTTGGAGAGCACCAGGGTCAGGCAGGTGTCCTTCCTGGTGCCACAGCTTCTAGTATCTGGCTCTGCCCAAGATCTGGTGTCTCCTATCAGAAGTTACCACACACTTGTGGCTGTCCAGTCTCAAGCCAAGTTTCACTACCTATAGCCACTGGTCCATGGAGATGTGACTAGCCACGTGGTAATGCTGCTTCTACCCCCATTTTATTAGCTGAATTTAATTAACAGGCAATTATAATAACCAGACAGACAAATATAATAACCTACTGTCATGCTTCATTGTAAATAATAGCTGTAGTAGCCACAGCAATACTATTTGTCTTAGTATGAATGTCTTTGACATATGCCATCGAGAACGAGAAGAACATGCCTAAGACAAACTGTCTATTAACATGTGGCCCCTGCTGTTCAAAAGCTCTGGAAACTCAGCCATGATCAAAACCAGTAAAGTTCTGACAAATGAAAGGATGCTCACAACCATTTCCAGACAAGTTAATGCAAACCAGAAGAAATGCATAACCAAATGCAGACAGGGGTTGAAGAAAAGCTCTAACTTAGTCCCAGCCTAAACTTTTAACAGGAGTAAACAAGACCTGTTCCTAAGATACAGCTGAGAAATCTTTGTGTGAAACAAAAGGGAAATGTGAAAGATGTCAAATGGGGTTTGGCTATAATTGAATACAGCATGAATGCCATGAAAATGTTAACCTAATTCTGTCCCAAATCAGAAACAAAACCTTGCTCTTGCCACCTAAGATTTCTTTTAGGTGCAATTGTGGAACTGTGAATTGAAAGAAAGCTTTAATTCTAATAGTTGAACTTGCTTTGTTGTCACCAGTGTTGCCCAACACTACAGAGTGGGGGAGGAAAGAAATCAGTTTACAGCTCTTCATGTAAAAAAAAAAACCCAAACACCATCCCCCCAAAAAACCAAGCAAAAATTGGTGTAGGAAATAATAAAAAAGTGTAGTTTTTCTAATAAATCAGAGACATTAAGCTGTAGGCTTCTGCCCTAAAATTAAAGGAAGCAAGAGATCATCAGTGGCAAAAATACTACCTTGTGGGATTTCAATAGAATTGTAAACCCCATTCCCCTGCATTTGGGGAAGCAAAGTATTGCTCACAGTTCTGCTTGGCTTCATTTAGTGTCTGAGTTGCCTTTTGGCCTCAGTGGGGTGCAGTCCCTATGGGGTGAGACAGTGCGTACAGCACGGCCTGCAGTGCCTCCAAACAGCTGTGTGCTGCTTTAGGCAGTACCTCAGTGGTTAACAGGAGTAATGAATGGGCACACTAGCAGCAGAGAACACAGCCAGTTTAAGGATCAAGACCAAAGGTTGTTCTCAGATAAGAGAAAGGAGGTGACAATATACAGGATGGCAGAATACAGAGTCCTGAGCACATCTGGGGCCTTGGCACAAAGCAAAGAGTCTCCTCCCTCTGCTGTTACTTTGCAACCTGAAACATACCTCTCTGAAATATTGCTTCAAGCTTCCTCAAACTTCAGAGGCTCTGCTCTCCACTGGGCAGAGCAGAAGGGAAGAGTAGCAGCTTCTCAGGCTTGCTAACAATCGGTGGGATTTTCTCCTGGGGCACACGTTGCTGAGCAGTCACTTTGCCACCTTTGGAAAGGATAGACATGCCCCTCTAGCATGTCCATGCTGGTGAAGGTAGGTGTGCAGGCACAGAAACCTGCTACCCCAGGGGGTGCTGCAGTGATTCGTTGGTAGTAGATTTTTGGCTGAAACCAGTGCAAAGAGCACCCAGTGATATCCCTGTCTACCTCTGCTGCCCTGGGTGGGCCAGCTACAGTCCAGTTCTTCTAGTCCACAGCAGAGGAGCAACCCAGCAAGTAATTGTCTGGCTGGTTGCTCCCTTCACTCTCCCATCCCTGTAAGATGAAGAGGTGTTGCTGCCACAGAGAGGGGAGCAGTGGGTCTCTGGTGACAAGGTGCACGGGTACCAGGGACTTGTGAGTGCATGCTGCAGCAAGAGGGTGATCCCAGGGTGTCAGAAATGTCTTGCTATGGTTCTGTGTCTGGAGGTTGAGCTGCTGAGCCAGCATCCTGATGCACTTTTTTTATTTGGGAGGAAAGTTACTCCATTTACTCCTCAGGTTCCTGGAAGGATTGCTGGGGTCAGAGACTGGCCTATAATTGCAGCTGTCAGCTCACTGTTAAATGGAGAGATGTAAAATACCTCCTTGCACATCATTTATTAACATTTAAAACCCATCAGGGGACATATAAAACATTCCTCTTTTTCTAACATTTATAAACTACCGAGGAGCACAGACACATTCCCCTATATTAATTACCCTAATTTAGGCAATGTCTGTGGAGGGCCTGTGAGCACGGCAGCGATGATTCCCTCCCCAGTTCTTTTATTTCTAGGCACTGAGGTTCCCCTGAGCCTATTGCAGCTGCAAATTCTCCTGGCATGAAGCAGGGTAATGCTGGAGAGTGAATGTATTTTCAGACCTTGTATACATGAGGGAGTTGCACTAAGATTACTGGTAAACCTGCTTAGTTAAACCAATGCAAAATGTGACATGGACAGTCTTGTTTCATCTGGTTGCTTCTTTTAGGTTTGGATTAGGTTTGAAATCAAGTAAACCCCCTTTTAACATCTTTAAATAAAGATGTATGAAGACGTTCACATCAGTTTAACTTGAATTGTTTCAGTTGGATGTAAATGAGACCTGTGAGGTGACCTCAGTGAATACAAATTTCTGTCCCTCTTCTACAGGCCTGAGGGGCTGCAGCTCTTTGGCTTTCTCACAGGGCATAATTTTAGTCCCTTATGTTAGGAGCCAGTGGGAATTTAAAGCTCTGCTGGATCAGGGTAAATCAAGTGAGGGGCATTTAGTGGTCAGGAAAGGAGCATGAAAGAAAGCAGCTTTACTTGTCTCACTTGGTGAGAACGATCACAGCAGCTCCTCTGAACCAGTTCAGGTCTGGTGCTGTCAATGGGTTGGGTTTGCCAGAGGTCCCCAGTGTCTTGTGGCTGGCAGATTATCCAGTGTGGCTACCACGTATGGGGTAGCCCAAGTGATGCATCTGGCTGGGGAAGGGTCAGCCTGCAGCATCTTGAGGTGGCAAATTCCCTTTAGAGCATTTACTCCTCTCTGCTGTCCCTTGGTAGCATTGGTACCTGCGCCAGTGTGAGAGCAAGAAAATGGGCAGGAACCTCTTGCCCCTGGGTTATTTCAGCCAGCTGATAAAAAGAAAGAACTGTGGCCACTTTCAGTTCATGAAACAATTGCAGTGGGCATGTTCCTTGCAGTAGTGTGACGTTGGGAGAATAAAATAAAACTGTTCTGCTGAATGTCATCTCGAGTTTCCCCCATGAAATAATTTGAAGAGTGCTCCCCAGCTGCATGTTCTGAGCTGGGAGAGTTGTTGCTGAAAGCACGTACTGTTGTGTATACTTAATTTTAAATGACTCCACCGTGGAGAAGTCTGTACGTGTTAGAGAATTAGTGTGGTTTTGAATGGTACAGATCCATGATTTTCTTCATCAGAGGTGAAGCCGTATAAAAGCTCCCTGTCACTTTCTTACTACTCACTTGCTGTGTCACCTGTGAATGTTTCAGTGAGTCTCCCAAATCAGTGATGGAAAAGGACTGAGAAATATCTGGAGTAGTAGGGTTCTTGTGCACGGGGCAGCTGATTAGATCCAGTACCTGGAGAGTCATCCTTCTGCAGAGGTATTCTTCCCATTAGCTGTGTCACCAAGCCATATATCATAGGAGGGCTGAAATTTGTTTTTATCAATTCAGGAACAAGATCCTACATCTGTTCCTAATTACAGGTAGGGGTCTCAGAGGAGGTCTGAGTTACAGTGTATGTGGATATCAAAATGCATAGCTCTCATTACTTGAATAGGTAAATAATTTTATTCATCATCTGTGCAGGGACGTAGGAAGCGTAGCCCTGGAGATGTTAACAATTAACTGCAATCTCGTTTGCATTACTGGCTATCAATATCTTCAGCTCTTCTGCACAGGAGTCTAATATTGACTATGTAAACTTTCTGAAAAGGGGTTAACTTTTTTTCTTGGTCAATTGGGCATTTACAAATATATTTATCTTTTTGTCAGAGTGAATTTACATGATATTTTTCTACAGAGGATGCCTTTTTATGGTTCTTTGCTTTCTTTTGGGGAATGGGGGACCAAGCATCTTCTGTAAAATCTGAGCTACCACAGTTCATGATGGGCTTCTCTGCAGGTCGAGGTGCTGACCACCTTGCAGGAAAGTTTTCCTGGGTCTGAAACAATCTCCCTGGACCCAGACTTTTAATTTTGGCAGAGTTGGTGTAGGTGCTTATTCTTTGAGAGCGACCGTCCCTGTCTCGTGGTATACAGATCTTACAGTCCAGTAAACACAAGGATTTGCTTGTGGGGTCTTGTTTTTTAAGGACTGGCCTTCACTGTAGGGTTCCTCTAGTTGCTTGCACAAAAGTCACAGGTAAGAAATGCACCAAGAGACTTACTGATACAAATTATTGCTATAAATTGAAACAAACCTCAGAGAAAAACAACAAGAAGTGTAGCTACTTGCAAGCAAAAGCACTATTAGTCACACTTCTAACTTCAGCTGGCTTAACTGAAGCACACTGGTGCCTTTTCCTGAAGTAGGCTGCAGGGTTGGAGAGCACAGGCAAGAACTTGTTTTAATACCACACACACCAGATGCTACCACGACTCCCATGTACAGCTTAACCACGACACTACAGCTTGGCTGTCCTCCCTGTACTGATCCTAACTTAAGAGTGGTTGACTCAGGAGAATGTAACTGCTGCAAAACTCTTTCTGTTACAAATTCCAGGTGTATCTCAGGCAGTGGAAAATGCTGCTGACAGATTGGGTCTGCCCTCTGCTAGTTGTGGTAGCAGAAGTGCTTTGGTGGTTTGTACTTATGGGGTCAGGAAATCCCTCTGAGAACCTTTACATGGGCAGTTGTGTAAAATACACTGCCTCTGTTACTGGAATTGTTTGTTGAGGTGAAGAGCAGTTACCTGCAAATGGGAACTGGAGAAAACCTGGTGACTTCACACCAGTGCATTTCAGTCCCAAGCACATCAGTGGTGTTATTAGTAAAGCAATCAGTCTGGAAGCAGCTACAGCAATATGGGTGGTAAATAGATGGCAGTATGGATTTATTGAAAGTAAATAATGTAAACTAACTTCATTTCTTTCTCTGATAGGATAAAAAGCTTAGTGGATAAGGTAAATCCACTCGAATAATGTCTCCATTTCATGAACATTTTTCTTATGGTTCCATACAACAATCTCATAAGAAAATTAGGAGCATGGAGAAGATTTAATTTTTATAAAATATGATGTCATTTTGAGTGACAGTAAATATATATGTCAAATATATATGTCAGTATACAAGGTATATCTAAAGTGCTTGTCACATTGGTACTTACTTAGATATTTATATTCATAGATCAGTTTTGAGAGAGGAGAGAGCTGTCTTTCAGGAATCAGTTCTGGCTCCAGTACTAAGTTAATGTGCTCTATTTTCATTAATTGCTTTGATGGTAGGATTAAGACTTCATTGATCATATGTGTGAACGATATTAGTCTTGTTGGGACTGCAAATACCATGCAGAGAGTAGTCATTAAAATAAATCCTTCTCTGGACGTGTCCCTGGCATAGGCCCTGGAGCCTCAGGCAGGGAATATGTGCCTAGCTGGGCCACGTTGGAATTTCCCTGTAAAGCAAAACTCCCTGTGTCCTTCTAGCTGGGGTCAAGAGACTGGGTCTCTATCTGCAATTACAGTTAAAAAAAAACCAAAAAACCAAAAAGCAACCTTGAAAAACTCACATTAAAAGAACATGAAGGTTGTAAAGTCAACCACTGAGTAATTAGGAAATAATAGAATTCAAGTGGCCTGTATAATTTTATTTCAGCTTCCTAATGCGTATGTATTATGAGGCAGTCTTTAATTCCAGGAATCCATACTATTTTTAACTTGGGATTCTCCTTTGGTAACCCTCTGCCTGGGAAGGAATTTCACACAGACTTGAGTGTTGCTTGATGCAATTTCATGACAGATTCCTCAGAACTTCCTCAGGGGCTGGTTTGCAGCCCACCATTTCCAATGATATTCTTGTGCCCAAACAGGGAGGTACTTCAGTTTCAGAAGGTGCAGGTTTGGAGTGCAATGGTGATACAAGGAATTGCTGAAATGTTATCATTTTTTGGATAAATCAAACTCAAAAATCCACTTCCACACTGAAGTTTCATCGTGGATATTTTGCAGTGTCTGTCATTAAAACCATGAGCTGTACGGACACCGAATCTTTGCGTCTGAAGGTTTGCACCGGTGCCTTAGATGCATGACAATTAGGCATTTTCTGTTGAATGCTCTGGATAATACCATTAGATGCACAATAATTAGGTGTTTTCATCTCATTAATATTCATTTTCATACATTTAAATGCCTCTCTTATGGCATTTGTTAATTAACATACATTTACAATGGTATATTCCTCTTCCCCATTCACCCATTCTGACTAATTTAATGAGCTGACATATCAGATGACTTCTCTCTCAGAATTCTGCTGTTCTGTCTTTGGTGGGAACAAAGAGGTGGTTACTGTGCTGTTTGCAGGTGCTATTAGCACAGCTCTTTTTCCTCACAAGGAATCTGGGGCAAGGAGAGTTTGTCTTCAGTGATGCTGTTGCAAAACAGAGTGCTCCTTGCTGTCTGTTTCCTTTTATTTATGTTATTAAAACCTGCATTCCAGAAGCAAAGTTCAGGCCCTACTGTGTGTTTTTGAACTGAAAGTTAATTCCATTTGTACCCTCAAAGTTTGTGGTTCATTCAACTGGGAGTGCAGCCTGCAAAACAGTAACGAGGGACACGCCAACATTAAAAACCATCTTTCCTCATCCTTCTGAGTAAGGCTCATTTAAAAGGTAAACCAAAACATTCAGGGGAGTGGAGGGAAATCCCTGTCTCCTGAAAATGTCTGCAAGGAGGTGAAGTAGTAACTGAAATGCTGCTGTATAATTACACCTACTGGGGATATTCATTATGGTTCTTGGGTGACTCTAGAGTCTGGCTGTTAGTATTAAGTTAGGCAGCTTGCCTGGCTATCATACAAATATTTTAACAGATTGTACTCAGCACCTCCCACAATAATGTCTGTGCTTTCAGTTCCTGTGTTGCTGCTGAAGTACAAATAATAATAATAAACACATACAGAAAATAAACACAGTTCCATCTATGTAGATGTAGCTGAGTTTTTTAACTGTACGCTTCAGTTTTTTGAGTCTCATTTCATCAAAAATTAAGGTGGGGAAAAACTCCTGTAAAATTCTTCACACTGATAAATCAAAAAGCAATCTCAGCAGTTAACAGATTATTCAAATTCAAATGGAGAAAACATACCTGGAGGGGAATTTTCAAAAAGGCTCAATGTCAACTTAATTCTGTTCCCACTGAAGTCAATGGGAGTTAAGCCAGTACAGAGCGTTCTTCCAAATCTTAACCCTAGGATCTGCATACCCATCTAAGTTCGATGAGGTTTATTCTTTAGGAGATTCCAAGTTATTAAGGAAGAGATTTTCAGTAGCACCTGGGGGATTTAGAAGCACAGTTCAATTAGTCTTTCAGTGCAATTTGTGCTTCTAAATACCTGAGACAGGTTTGAAAATCTCACGTTAAAACCCCGTCTCAACTGCTGGTTAAAGCCTCAGTGCACATGTCTATTCCGATAAAAATAGGATTCCAGTCTGAGGCACATGCAGAATTTTGCGTGTGGTTAGATGGGATGCCAGGAGAATAGGCTGTCACATTATCCTTAACTGTAAATGAAGGGCACTGTCAAGTGAGGAACGTTTGAACACCCTTGCAAACACTGCTGCTCTGGGCCTGGGCTGGGTCCTGTTGGGTCGGGGAGTCACGTTCTGCGACCTCTCTTAAAGCTGAGAGACATGGAACTCCCTGAAGATGCTGGGAGGGTAAGTTAGTATTCATTTCAAGCATGATGGAAGGATCTGGTGCTCCACTTTTTGGATTGGCATATCATTTAGGAATGATGGATGTGGTTACACGTCAGTGAACATGATTTACATGGGTTTAAATGGCTCCTTTTGACGAGTTTTTTTTATACAGTGTTACTACAGCCATCCAATAAAACCCTGCCCTGCTAGTTCAGTGAAGATGATCAGATTTAGGCATCTTGACAGCCCTCGCTTTTTCTGCTGGCAAGAAAAGACGTATCCCTGCTTTCCCAAATTTCATGGAAGAGAAAACACAATTCCCTCTAAGTGTCTGGAAGAGAAACAAGGAGAGAGTTCTGCCAGTCCGTTAGAAACTGGGAGAGTTTCAGCCATGGTTCTTAGGAGGAAGGGTTCAAAGCCCAGGTTACTTCATTTGCAGCAGCTTGGCTGGCAGTGCTGAGCTGACCCCTCACGGTTTGGGAGCTCCAGCTGTGACATGCCAGCCGTTCAGAGTTCAGTTTGCCTTTCTTTGCTCAGAGGATGCAGTCTACGTTTCATACAGCAATGGGCATATGACTCTTCTTAGAGGTCAGATTCTCCGTCAGGTACATTTAAACACTCCCACTGATGGAAACTAGTCAGACAGCTGCTGAACATCAGTGCCAGGATGGTGGTTTCTACCAGACTGCTCCATCTCAGGACCTCTTGTGAATGTGCCTTGCTTTACATTTTTAAGTCTGCTGCAGTGTAATTAAACAGGAATTTGGGGATCAGGCAGGAGGAGATGGGAGTAAGAAGTTGATAAATGTTTTCCTTTAAAAAGAATGGCTAAAAAAGAATAGTGAATTTGAATTTAGTGTGCAATACACCACATAAAAATGAAGAGGAAGCTTGTAATTGATTACAGGGGCTGTCCTAGTCATGCTAAAATTAAGCCTAACAGGACAGCCAGTCTTAGTCTGTACTTGGGTAGAGCAGATGGGTGAAGGAGAGTTAAGTCTGTTTCTGTACCATCCCTTCTTCTCAGCAAGCCTTGTACTCGTGTGACAGGGAGGAAAAGCAGGAACATTGCAGAGCATACCTAGAGAAATGCCAGATGCTCTTCTCCTGTGAGCAAAGGGGGATGAAGCAGCAGGAAATGAAAGGAGCCTCATCCTGATGAATGCAGGGAGGCAGCAAGCTCTGGAAAGCAGGGTGAGATAGCTCCCTGCTCTGTAAAGAGGTTGTGGGAGGTGAAGTAGCTGTAATTCATGCCACCCATGCCAGTCTGTTCAAGGGACTAGTGTGTTACTCAAAACAGAGTGAAGAATTACCATCTCTATGTGATACTGAACATAAACCAAGCCCACTGGGGCCAAACTGTTTCAAGGGACAGCACTCGGACTTGTGCTGGAAATAGCAGTTGATGAATGGCTCCAGGAGGTTCAGGTGACATTTAGAGTGGAGATTTACTGTCTGGTGAGGTTATCTCTCTATGACAATACCTTTCTTTACACATAGATAGCCCCCTGGATCTACTTGATAAAGGAAAATATGATGTCATGGGGTTAGCCCTTGAGTGAGAAGGATTCTTGCAGAGAACTGCTGCTCCTGAGGCCTTCTGAGTATGCTCAGGCAGGGAAGCTCTGGACATTAGAAGGGTGGAAAAGGGTTCAAAATGGGCAGTTCCTAAATTGAATGAGGCCAGGCAGTGTGGGGCTCACCATCAGGTCAAAGAATGGTGACATTCCAGGGATGCTAATGGCATGGGAACCTAGGATAGGTCAGGAGGCAAATGAATTGGATCTGAGAAGTGAATCATAGAATGGTTTGGTTTGGAAGGGACCTTTAGAGGTCATCTAGTCCAACCCCCCCTGCAATGAGTAGGGACGTCTGCAACTAGATTGCTCAGAACCCCATCCAACCTTGAATGCTTCCAGGGATGGGGCATCCACAGCTTCTCTGGGCAGCCTGTTCCAGTGTCTCACCACCCTCATTATAAAAAAACCTCTTCCTTAGACCTAATCTGCATCTACCCTCTTTTAGTTTAAAACCATCACCCCTTGTCCTGTCACTGCAGGCCCTATTAAAAAAATCCCTGCCCATCTTTCTTATAGGCCCCCTTTAATCACTGGATGGTTGCAGTAATATCTCCCCAAGCCTTCTCTTCTGCAGGCTGAACAATCCCAACTCTCACCCTGACCTCACAGGAGAGGGGTTCCAG
>VWZY01001550.1:349504-368987 GCA_013399075.1 Chloroceryle aenea | reverse complement strand
CCCCAGCACCCCCAAGTCCTTCTCCTAAGGGCTGCTCTCCATCCCTTCACCCCCAGCCTGTGCTGATATTGGGGGTTGCCCCAGTCCAGAGGCAGGACCTTGCACTTGACCTTGTTGAACCTCAAGAGGTTCACATGGGTCCACTTCCCCAGCTGTTCCAGCTTCCTTTGGACGGATCCCATTCCTCAGTCATGTCAACCACACTATTCAGCTTGGTGTCATCTGAAAATGTGCTGAGGGTGCCCTCAATCCCACTGTACATGTCACTGATGAAGATATTGAACAGTTCTGATCCCAGTATGGACCCCTGGGGGACACCATTTCTCACTGATCCCCATCTTGACATTGAGTCGTTGACCACTACTCTCTGGATGTGACCATCCAACCAATTCTTTACCCACCTAAGAGTCCACCCATCAAATCCATCTCTCTCCAGTTTGGGGAGGTTTAGGGAGAAGGATGCTGTGGGGTCTGTGTCAGAGGCCTTACAGGTGTCCAGGTGGATAACATCCCCGGGTCTTCCCTTGTCCACTGAAGGGATGAGATGTTGGAGTGGTCACAGAAAAACGTACAGTGTAGAGAAGGATGCAGAGGTGTGAGAAGATGACAAAAGTATCCCCATGATGCAGATAAAAGACTGAAGATCTCCAGGCAACTTCTCTCATTTGGGATGGAAAAGTGACCAATAGACCAGGACTCCTGTCTGGTGCTCAGTCTCCAAACGGGTACTTAACACGGTTTGGTTTACTTGGGTTTCTGTGAACAACTGCAGCTCCTGATAAACAAGGGTTAGAAACATCCTTCTGATTCTGCATGGCTTGTCTGGCCTGTAGCCTCAGTCCAGAGTGATGTGTAGTGGGAGCTTTACTCTGACAGGAGCTCTGCACAGACTGGTGATTTGGAGAGTAACGTTTTCTTCCCTCTTGGTCTAATCTTGGAGTAGGTGAGTCACTGCTAGTTTTCTTTCATTTGCTTGGAGGTTGTGCTGGTAGGGAGGACACATTATGTAAGAGTTAAGTTTCCTATCCATCCTTCCTTCCTATACCTGTTTCTCTCTTGCACTAACTCATCCCACTTAATGCAGAAGAAACAACTGGACTTGAAATGGAGTCCATGAACAAGTGGCTCTAAAAGGGCCAGATGAGCTGTGTAGTTAATGGCTTCTGTTCATCCCTGCCACCCAGCCCAGCCTACTCCTGCCTTTACCTGGCTCAAAGAGAAGAGATGAAAGGGTAGCAGCACTGTATCATTCCACTCCAGGCAGATCCTGAGTCCTGTTGAGCTTCATGGGGAAACGGTGAACCTGCAGCAGCAAAACCTCCTGAGATGTTACTCCTGTTGTAAAGATGCCAGCAGTGTGCAGGGCATCCTTAGCAGAATGGGCAGGTGAGGTGTAGAGAGGGGTGGTATAAGAATTCCAGGGTGTTCCCTGGCACCATCCCTAAAGTGGTGTGAATTCAGGACCTCTAAAGGTGCCTCCCCTCCCTCACCCCCAGCTGAGCTGCTCTCACAGCACCGTGGCTGAAGGCTGGGTCACAGTGCACGCAGGAGGGTAAGGTGAAAATAGCAGCACACACATTTTGTGCTGCTCTCTTTCCTGACGTCATCAAGTACTGTAAGTTTTACACACCAGTGCACAGATTACTGGCATTTACAAGGAAGCACGAGGAGCAGGCTGGCAACTGCTTGGAGGCATGCAGAATATACAGGCAATTGCTCTGGAGCATGGGGAACGCACAGGCAATTCAATTCCCAACTGGTTTCTAGGCAGGAGCTACCAATTAAAATTAAAAGAATAAAAGACTGCAAGCTTGGGACTGATGATATGCTCTGGAGAGAGGAGATGCCAACAGCTTGTGCTACAAAGATGCCTCTCTTTCAGTGGATTTCAAATGGTGAAAGAAACTCAGGTAACAGATCATTCTTTTCTTCTGGCTTCCCTGATTTTCATGTACTCAGTCGCACAGCCAAAATTCCTACAAAGACAGACGGGGCTGCTCCCCCTGAATTCCAAGCAGCAAGGCAGCCTTTTGAGAGCTGATGCAGTGAATCTGCCAGCAGCCAGCAATACCTAGGAAGTGAGATTTTTAAAACCAAGCATCAAGTGCCTGAGCAGGGTGTTGAATGATGGGGCTTAGATAATCTACTAATGAGAGGAGCATGGTATTTATTTATATAAGTATGAAATTATTTAGGATTAAAAACCTAAATATTTTATCCATCTAATGTGTCTTTCACATTAATTGTTAATGAGTCTCTGAAGCAGACCTCCTCTTCTGGTGGAGAAAACTGAAACCTAACTAGGTAAGGTCATTAGACATACATGGGATCTACAAAGCTGGGTTTTATCCTGTGCCCATCACAGTGGGCCCTGAGGATCGTGTAGGAATTGGGCAAATTTTAATTGAAATTACCAAACTGCAGCGACCACGGGGCAGATGAAGTCATCAATCACAAAGTGTCATTGGTTATGAAGTCAAAGCCTGCTTTAAAATAACACTTGAAATGTTTCTATGCTTCCCTTGCTCCTTCCAGAAGTCGTGGGGATGTTGATGAACTAGTCGGGTGGAGGCTGTTGGGTGGGAGAATTTTCAGGAAAAGCAGTGAGTTTACCCTATTTCTTTAATGATTTCTACAGGAGAGGCTAGTGGTGCTAACAGTGCTTCAAGATGTAGAAGTTGTAATTGTGGTGGCAAGGCAGGAGCTGCGACCTCACCTGAACTCCCTGCCAACCAGAAACCCTCCCCGTGCCTGCCAGGCACTGAGAAATGGTGTCACTAGTGCAATCCAAATGTCCAGAGGTACTGTATGCATTGGTTTAGGACTTCTGGTGTCACATGTGGCCTGTACTTGGGAAGCAGAGTGAGAAAGTGAAAAACTTTCAGGCATTTCATCTCCATTGGGTAACTTGGGAATCACCAGGCTCCACGGTACTTCAGAATCACTGTGGTACCTCACGTCAGCACAGTTCTGGTACAGGAGGGTTTGTTTTGTGAAGGATGAACTGTGTGGCTTTCACATTTCTCTTTCAGAGAGCTTACTGCAGGAACTGATCCACTAGCAGGTACAGGATGGAATCATTTATTATTGCTTACCTTAATAAACTGCACCTTAAATGATGGTATCGATTGCAATGGTAAATGAAAAGGCTGAGCTGGTGTTACAGTATTTGACACAAGCAGCATTTTAAAATGTTGACACTGATTGCATGGTGCATCAGTATTGTTTTGGGAAAGCAATAGACTTAAAATATGGTGCTGCATAAAGTACTAGGTGCTTCTGAATTCATTTACCTAAATTTTGATCTAAAAATCAAAGACATTGCATGGCAAAGGTGCTCACCCAGAGTTCCTGTCCCCATTAACAAGTACAAGCTAACATTTGCTGTATCACTTCACTAAATTAATGACATTAAAGCACAGGAAAAATACATTTGCAGCAACCCTAGTAAGTTCTGTAGGATCTCCTGACAGGATAAACATCTCTTCTCTGCCCTCCTTTTTTCCCCTCCCCCCCCAAACAAGCAATAAAAACATTTTGCATAAACAAATTCCAAATTACAACTAATCATAGGAAAGCTGACAAATGTAGGCTATGCTAGTCTGTGAAAATACTAATCAAAGCAGCCTGTCAATTGTTAAAGTTAATGATTTAGATATGCAAAACTCTGACTAAATTTTTGTGGATAATTACATAATTACGCCTGGGTTAACACAATCAAAAATAGCAATTGCATGCTCCATCTTGAGACCACCACAGCAGCTCCCTGCTATCTTTTAAAGGCCTCTTTATCCTTGTCCCTCCCACACACCAAGTGCAGTGGGGAAAGGAGAAAAAAAACCAACCTGGGAGCCACCTGGGAAAGAAAAGCAACTGTGGTAGGTGCCTCCTGCCTGCTCCATCCATTCTTTGCCCTCTGCAAAAACAATCCCTTGGAGAGCAAAGCACCTGCTGGAGTGGGGGGAGATGCCAAAAAAAGCCAGCCAGGTAATGGAGGATTGGAAACAGGAGAGATCTGCTGTAACGAGCTCTGGTAGCAGCACCTCTACCCAAGGATTAAAATGTGTGTGATGAGTTTTTTCCCGTGGGAGGCTTTCCAGACTGGAGAGAAGGAGTTTATACTTTGTTTAAATGGTACAGGAACCCAGCACCAAGGCTTGCCTGGGTCATTCCATTTTTCATTAAATTATCAAATCACTCAAAAGTTTTGAGTGATTGGTCCCAAAAAGCACCCTCCCAAGTGTTTGCTGTAGAAAGGGCTCTCAAGCTCTTCCATCCAAACCACCACACCTATGGGCTGTGAAATGCCCCTTGCACCTGAGCATGTGCTTAAGGCCTTTGCTGGAGGTGCCAGAAGAAGAGAGGCTCCTGGTGGAGAGGAAATGAAATGGGGTAAGCAAGCCCAAAACTGTGGGTCTTTTTTTCATCTCCTTTGAAAAGAGCTCTGAGTCTATTCTAAGCACCTTTGAAAAACCTAATCCTTGGAAATCTTGAATTTCTCTTGCAGCACTCTTTTTTTTTTTCCTTCTCATGGTGGCTTCTTGCTCTCTTTTTATACTATACACAGTAGAGATTCCAGATGTTGGGAATCTCAGGGAGATGATGCAGTATAAATAAAATGAATGTTGGGCTCATGAATACTGGGCTCATTCCTGAATGTCACATTGACTGGGATGGGGTAATGATAGTGATGGGAATTTAAAAAGTAATCTATCTCTTGTGTAATTTTTTATCATAATTTTTCTATACAGCTTTCATTAAATAGATAAATGACCTAAATGAAAAGGAGAAATAAAGTGAAAGCATAAAATCAGTCCCTGTCAAAAGCTACAGAAAAAATAGTCAGGGCCCCAGCCTTCTGAAATTGGCTGCCTAAACTCCTAAATCTGCAAGTAGGTGTTCAGGTGGACTGACTGCCTTTACTAGGGGTGTACTAGTAGTAGGGACTGAGCATATGAGGGAAGCAAATGCACATCGACCTAAATTGCAACCCCCCCTCAAAAAATACCCCCCAAACTGCTCTCTAAGTCAGCATCAGCCAATTGATGGTATGAGCCCCATTATTGCTTTATTTTCTGTTTTCCAGAGTAACTATTACAAATCTACTTGGTGGGTTGCTCAGCCTGTAATCAGGCTATGAAATTAGATAGTAGTGTGCTTGGATGTCTGAGTGAAACCCAAAAATGTTGTTTTGGAAACCTCACAAGCACCTGGAGCAATAGCAGGGCTCTGAGGCACTATTCACCAGTCTTACACTGCTTATTTCTGCTGCACTGATGAAGCAAAAATAAACTTCCTGTACTTGGACAGATTTGAAACATTTTTCTCCAAGACAGAAACCAGATGGAATATTTTCACAGCTGACACCAAAATTCACAGTTTTCGTGACTTCTGTGATATTGTGATTTATACAGGGACTTTCTGTTATAAGCAGCCCTGAGCAGACAGCCTCTTGCCATTCAAGCTTTTAAACATTATTTGGATTGGGAGGTCAAAAGATTGTATTAGCTGTGTGAAATGTGAAGTATCAGTGGGTTTAAATGATAGCTCTGTGGGCTGCTCTGTTCCTGCATCTCGACGGTAAGGCAGAATAATAAAATATGTTAAAAGTGCACTGCTCCAAAAGGGATAGCAAACCCTTAAATGCCTTGAAATTAATCATTTCTAGAAGCAAACAAAAAATTCTTCTGTCAGGGCATGAGCACAAGGCAGGCTATTGTCTTCAAGCACTTGCTAGCTCTCCTAAAGGGGGGGTGTGAGTGGCAGAAGGCATTCTGCTTGGGGCTGCGTGTTTCACAGGCAGTGCTTTCAGATAAAGATAAACCTGACAAAAAAGTGATGAAAGTTGGGTTTGGTGTTTGTTTATTTTCCCTTCCTCGTCACTGAGGAGTCCAAGTCAAAGCTGCTGGTGGAGTGGGTAGAAGGAACCAGTGGAGAGCGTGGGACCTGGCAGAGCTGGATGCAGGCGGGCGTTTTTCCCCGCATCCTGTTTCCTTAGCTCTCTATTTGTGCCTGGATCAGGTTGTTGTTCTTTGCAGCAGTCCAGCTTCTTCCCACCTTTGTGAGAATTCATGGTTTCCTGGGAAACTTGTGTTGACCTGTGCCTGAAGAAAACTTCAGAAACGCATTGATTTTTCTGTTTTTATAGGGCTGTCTCGACACACGAGAACAGTATTTCAGCAGCCCTGGTTGCTGCCTCTGCCTCTTCCCAGATACAGCTCCAGATTTTACGTTTTCCTTTCACGGTGTTAGGTGATGTGGCTTTTGGCTGCGTGATCTCCTTACAAATCTGGAGCAGCACCTTGATATTCCTGGTGCTAACAGTCCTCAGGAGTTCAGCCTGCTGAGGGGAGCAGTGCTGGAGGTATTCCTTGGGTGTTTCTAGCATTCCATCCTCTGAAATCCCTCTTTCTCCCCATCCAAGAGAGCTGATTCGCACTGGGCTCCAGAGATCAGAGAAGTGCCTTGTCTTTAATCAGGTGCTCGCTTAGGAAGGGCTGTGTTGTTGCTAGGGGATGTAATTTCTTTCCAGCACTGAGAAAGATGGAGGTATATATAATTTTACGTGTTTATAATGCGTGCGCCTTATCTTTATAGGAGGATTTATTGTGTAAATCAATGACAAAATAAATGGTAACAGCTCCTACACAGGCAGTGCAAGGGAAGGGCTCAGCCTGTACTGTGTTTTTCCTGATCAACCAGTTCTTAAGGCTACTGGCATACCAAAGTATCTTCAGTCTTCTGTAACATATGTGTTGGTCTCAACTCCAATGCAGTGGTCAAGCAAAGAAAAAAACCCATATTTATCATTCATGATGAGATGGTACTTGATGTTGTTTGGACCTGATGTGTGAGACTGCCCCCTCACCAACAAAAAAATGGTAGAAATATGATAGAGGAGGATAATAACCTCCAGCAATCTTCAAATCTTACTAAATTGTATACTAAATAAATGTTGGTTCCAATGATATCTGCTGGAAATTGGCATACAACAAAACATTTGGTGGTAACATATGGAAGGAGGTGTGGGAGACACTTAGAAGAAGCTTTCCACTTCTCTGTACATGTTTATAATCTAGTGTCCTCAACATTATCAATACTACATATTGAAACTGTCTGTATGCAACCTGGCATACAAAAAAAGTGCTGGTATGAGTAGAAAATACTGCCATTCTTAACATGCTATTTCCCTACTTGGACCTTTTTTTTCTTCCTGTTTTTTTTTAATTAATTATTTCTTTCTTACCCACCCCCTTGCCAGCTTCAGTGAATCCATCCACTGTCTTAGGAGGCTCATGCTAATGAGCAATTGTTTAGAAGGCTGCAGCACAAATCCATAGTGTTCTCCTTCTGTAGACAGTCACTGAAGTCCAGGAAACCACATTTTAAATATAATGCTGATATCTATCTAGGGCAGTTTAAACAAATGCAGCCTTTTTTGCAAGATGCTTCCTTTGGCCACGCTGATCCAGTAAATTGCTTCAATATATGCTTAAATTCCATCTGTACTTGCTTTGAAGTCAATGGGATTACTTACATGTTTATACACTGTCGTGGTTTGAGACCTTAAACGTTTGGCATTTAGAAGAAGAGGGCTGGAAGGAGCCTTGAGAAGTCCCCCTTCACCAGGCTTGGTTATATTTATGTCATTCCTGGCAGAATTTGTTTTTTAGGCTGTTCTTAAAAACATCTGGAGATGGAGATTCCAGATTCCATCGCTTTCCCAGGCTCCATGGCAGTGCTTCTCTATCTTAATTCTTCCAAATGTTTTCCTCTAATGTCTGACCTACATCCATCTTGCTGCAAATTAAACCCATTATTGTCTGAATTTCCTAACAAGCAAGAACTCGGCGTGTGACAAGTTTTTACACATTTAAAGTCTCAAAATTGCTTTCCCAAGAATTTTTTTCTGTGAATTGGAAATTTTCAAATCTTTTCTCCTGGACACATTTTCTGGCCCTCTAGTCACTTCCATTGCTTTTCTTCCAGGGCTTTCCCATTAGTCCATCTCTGCCTTGCACTCTTCCTCTCTCCACCCCCAGATGATTGACAAAAGTATTGACCAGAATCATATCCACAGCAGTTTCCTAATCCCCCTGTCCCCCCAGTTTGCTTGTTGGAGCTATTGGTGGATGATAACTTCTCTACACATCACGCCCGACCACTTTCCTACCTGTCTTGCCACCGTTCCATTCAGACCATGTTTTGTTAGCGTGCGTGTGAGAGTGACATTTGAGACAGCACCAAAAGCTTTACTAAATCAAGAAACGTGACATCTCCTGCTTTGCTTCTGCCACGAGGCCTGTTCCCATAAGGCAGAAGGAAATTAAATTGATTTGACAGGATTTATTCTCTACAAATCCATACTAGCTGCTCTTCATTTCCATGTTATCTTCTAGGCGCTCACAAATAGTTTGATTACTTGTTTTGATGTTTTTCTGGGGATTGAAGTCAAATTGGCTGGTAACTTCTGAGCTCTGTTTTCCCCCTTGTGGAGCTAGATATTCTGTTTGCTCTTTTCCAGCCTTTGGGCACCTCGTGCTCCATTCTTGCATTCTCAGAGGTGACTGTCCAGTGATTCAGATGGCCTAAGTGACTATTAAAGAATCCTGAGTTGCAATTCATGGTGTCCAGTCAATTTGAAGACCTCTTGCTCATTTAAGGGTATTTGAATCTGCTCTTTTTGGGCCATTATCTTCCTGCTACTGCATCTTCATTTCCTATCTGCACTGGCATTGGAGCGCTTTAGAAGTTTCTCAGCACCACTACTAATTCTCCTGAACTTTTTATTTTTGCCTTTCATGAGACCTCTTCAGTTTAGGTCAACCGCCAGAGTTTAGACCTGCTGCCATCAATGGTTGTGTTCCTTCTGGATCAAGGCTTAATGGGAAACTAGGGAAAGAATCTCAGTTTCTGGTTCTTTCTTGGACAGCAGCCTTGTTGACATGTGAGAGCCCTGAATGAACCCAAGAACTGCACTAATGGGACGTGTGGTGGGTGGCAGTTTGGGATGCCTGCTGACCAAATTGCATAGGGCTGGGTTTGAGCTGATGTATTGATTCTTTTTCAACCAGAACAAATAGCTCAACTGTCACTCTGGGAGCTTAATGAACACTTGTGCCACAGCATCTGCTCTCTTTGTTAGAGCTGAGAATTTATTTTAACAAATAGTATGTTTAGAGAATAAATTGACCGTGTTGTATTTACCTCCTAAAGTTGTTGTTTGTGGTGGCACTTTCTCCTTTGCTGTTCTTCACTGCTGGTCAGGTACCAGAATGGTAACTTCATCCTGGATCTGCTTCCCAAAGTAGGGTTCATCATTAGAAACTGGCCTAGGTTTCATTCATGACAATTTCCATGATGACATTTTTTCCATAGTCAAAAGAAGGATATTCAGTTGAGATTACTCTTCAGCTAGTAACAATTCACTGAATATAAATCAAAACTTTCTGTGCTATTTATAATATATTCGAGGGCTTTTAGTTTCTCTCCTATGGAAGAGAATTTTCATTCCTGTTACATTTTTGCATGGTTTTTTTTGTTTCCTGAAAGGAAGATATGCAAAAATTCCGTAGCCAAGATTGTCATTTTAAGATGTGCAATGAGGGACTAGGCTAAAAACCTGCAATATTCTAGATAATTTCATGGGGTGTTCCAAGGAAATATGCTGATTTTATGTGGGTTCTTATGGAAAAAATCTGACTTCATGTGGATTCAGGTGAAAAGGTAAATTTCATGGGATTTCTGAAAATAGCTGGATTTCACTGGTTCCAGGAAATCTGTGAGACCCATGGAAAAATACACAGCTCTTGTCATGAAGTAAATTTTTATTGTGGTCTGCAGAACTTTTATGGTCTGTGTACATCTGTTCCTCTGACACGTATTATGCATTCTGGACCTCTTCCTCATCTTGTAGTCTCTTCCTGTGAATATTTTACACTTCTTGATGGATGCATAGTGCTCTGATCCTCAGATGATAGAAATCCATGACTGCCTAGAAAGGAGGTTCATTGCACAAGTGTACGTGGGGGGAGGGCATGAAAAATAAGAAATACTGAGTACGGTCCTGGGGATTTCATATTTTATGGTAATACCAGCTTATTTTATGCAATATAGGAGGGAAATAATCAGGACTAAGGAATAGGAATGAGTTATCATATTCAACGTGAGATCTAAGCATTGTAGAAACAAAAGCAACCTACTTGCAATTTGTAAAATCCCAGCTTGTGTGGAGGGTCCAACACAAGACCACCCGAGGAGCATATAAAGCTTTAGAGGAGAACGACTGTGTTGTGGCATCTTAATTTATCCTGTAAGCAATGCCCTCGCTGGCTAGGACTCAAGTGTGACTGGAGCACGCTCACGTTGTTCCCTGTCTTGATAGAGGCAGCAGAGCTGAAACAGAGCTTGCTTTTCAAGGAGAGAAATTAAGACGTAGAGGAGAAAAGGAATGCATCCTTAGACAGGGCTTGAAAATCAATGGTGAGATGAGGTGAAAACTTACAGGAAGGCTGCGTCAGAAGGGCATGGGAAATGACAAAGGAAAAGCGCTAGTAGATAAGTGGAGGAATCAGAAAGGAAAGAATTGGGAAGCAGATTAAGCCAAATCTATGCAGGGTTTTAAATGAAGAAGTCTGAACAGTGTCTTGAGACGAACAGGGAGCCATCTGATTAGCTTTGATTTAATGATATTCTTGAACATCTTTGTGTGCCTGAGCAGCCAGAGCTGAGAACATTCCTGACAGCGGAGATGAAGCCTCTCTTGGGGAATTGCCTTCCCCCGGAGGAGGGGAGAGGTGGAGAAACGTCACAACGTCCAGGAAAAGGAGCAGAAATAAATATCAGGGTCCTGGAAGGTGTCCTGTACTGCTCCCACTTCCCTGAGAAATGGGAAGCAGGGGGCTGAAGCCAAGGTTAGCTGCTGATGTGCATCAGGCCTTGTGTGTATTTAGTCTCTGAGGGGCCAGAGGGTCAAATGAAAAGCAATGTCTGGTATGTGAGGGGGGTTGTGTTGGCTGCAGTGGGCACTGGTATTTGTGCTGCACGTTGTGCTCTTCTTCCTGCCTGCTACTCACTCTTTTCACTGAACCTAATAAGTTCCTAGGATCTGTATTCCCCTTGGCTCAGTTTCTGTAAATGCTAAATAGAATTTTGCCGTGTATAATGTTTTCCAGAGAAAACATCATCACCTTTTGTTATATTATTTTGAGGAAGTTTTTGGCCTGCTGGGACCTAGAACTGCTTTTCCCCCTTCCCCATCAAACATCCTACAATCCAACTCTCCTTTGCATAATCCTATTTCAAATATGAACAATATGAATCCTCCAGTTTATGCTAGCAAGGAAATTTGAGTGGTTATATTTCATCATTGCCTTAGAGAAGAAGGGCAGGGCAGCTGCCAAGCTGTCTTTGTACAGATTTCCTCTGCTGAAATCTAGTGAAGAAACTGTAGTCGTCCTGATAACATATTCAAGCTTCCTTTTTTTTCCCCCCTCTTTTGCTAGCTCACATTATCAGCAAGCTGTGGCTGTGCATTTTTCACTTGCAGTAGATAACAGCAGCCTGCCCACCTCATCCCCAAAGGGTATACAGGTCAGACAAGGTCCTACTGTCTCAGAGGCAGATATATCAGGAAGCTGCAGCCAATCTTTGTGACCCTCAGACTACTGAAGTGATGCCTGCATCACCTCTAGGATTTCTAGTGAAAAATGGCTGGTTAAAATGTTCTATACCATAATGTAGTGAACTGGTTGGAAGCCTACTGTTGAGCTTTAATGAGCTTTTCAACAAAGAAAGAAGGTGTTCAGCATGAGAATAGCAAAGCCAAGAAGAAGATGCCTGTAATAGCATTGACCAGACAAGCCTGTAGGTCAGGAGGAGCTGTGGGAGGTTGGGGTGGTTGTTCTGCATCTGGCCTCTGCCTGTAGTGACTCTTCCTTTGCCAGGGAGCTGAACCATGCTCTGCAGGGTTGGTTACCAAGAGCTTCTCAAGCCCACGCTGCGTATGGCAGGGCAGAGTTGGTGTTTGTGTCTCTTTGGGGCTTCCATGCTGCACGTGGTCCCTCTGGTATCAGAGTCAAAGCCAGGTGTGGGGTCTTGTGGGGTCACAACAGGAGGTGTTGGTACTTCTACTCAAGAACATAGATCAGTTTCATTCTTTGAAACACTTTGCAGTTACTCCTTTTCCTTACATCTGGGGTACACTCACCTTACACGTTTTGTCAAGTCGGGTAAGAAGAAAATCTCCACTTTGTAATATGTTTTGGCACTGTCCCTTTTTCCCTAGAAGCAATCTGTGCCAATATTTAGCTACTCTACCAACTAAATATACATGGCTAATGCCTACAAACTTATTCATGCTGATGGGCCCTGCTTGCTAGAAGTGTTCTGTTCACAGCAGATGCTGCAGCCCTGACCGTACAGTTGTGGATTAATGTGCTTGATTAAACGTGTGTGCAGAGCTGGAGCTCACAGGATAAGGGCATGGACTATCGGAGCCTTTAATCTCAAATGTACCCCATGGGTAAGGTAGATGGATTAGTATCATCACATGGAATCCTAGCATTTTACCTCTCGACCCCTCTGCCTGCCCCCACTTTGGAAATCCTCCGAAATCCCAGAGAGTCATGAGGCCCTGGGATGCCTGAATCCCCATAAGCAAAGATGCACGTTACCTGCAGTGGTTGTTTCCATCACAGGAGAGCTGGATGGCAACCCAGCTATTTCCTTTTGGCTGTCTCCTTTCAGAACAGTCCAAGGCAGTGGGACTTGGAGTGCCTGTTTGCATGTATCTGACATCGTAATTCCTTCTCTGGAGTAAGCTGGCTAAATTAATTTGATTTTAAAGAAGTGAAGCACTGAGACTGTGCCTGACATTTTCAGGATTCCAGGACGCTATGTTCCCAGATCAATATGCTGATTTAGTAACATAACTTATGCTCAGGAAGGCCATGTGACACTCCCAGACCCATCCATCTTAGTCGAGCATTTCTATTAGAGCTGTGCAAATCCAGGGCAGCAAGTGAGATTTTTACAAGTTTCCCGTTAGAAAGGAATAGTGTGGAATTACAAACAACCCCCTTCCCCCTCACCCCCCAAATACTGGATTTGAATACACCCTTTTTCTCACATTTAAGTCTCAAACAGGCCCTGACACAAGACCCTTGTCTGTATTGCTAGCAGTCAGATGGACGGGCAGATGTACATGTAGATGTGCAGATACAACAACAATTGCCTACTGCCCATTAAAATCTGTGCTTGCCTGTGTAGATAAAGAAGATCTGTTTTCAAGCAGACCTTTTTTTGGATTAAAAGATGCACTTGAAAAAGTAAAAGGACACCTGGAGTACTAAGACATCACATAGTTAAAAAGCAAGGAAAGATTTAAGTTCTTCATGGATTTCAATAGAATTAGAAGAGTGCATAAATGTTGCCTGAGTTTCTCTACTTGAAAACAAAGCAGATAACATTTGGTCATGTGACTCATTTAAGAGATATCAAGTGTTTGTCTGTAGGCCATTCATGTTTATGATACCCACAGAGACAGCACACTGGAGTCGGTGACTGTTGTGTCACTCACAGTGGCATTAGGACACAGGTAACATCAATGAACTTCTTATTCTGGAAGAAGTCTTGGTAAAATTATACCAGGAAAAAATGCAACTCATTTTCAGTGTTAAACAGCTGGGTTTTACTTACAAGTTACTGGCAACTGAATCTCCTGACAGTGCTAGGAAAATCTTCCTATGTTATTTATTTCAAGGTGCACAGGAACTCTTTTAAATAATGAGCCAGCTTTCTCTTCTGAACAGAACAGAAATGATTTGTTGATTGTAGCAGCAAAGCCACCTTGTTTCTGAACCCATACCACTTGTTGCCATATTCACCCAGCTTGGATTCGGGATATTTCAGTACCATGCTGTTTACCTGTAGGGACGTTTGCCTGACTACAGCTTTTAAGAACAGGTTTAAATTTATGCTGGAAGTGCCCACGCCTTCCAAAAGAATACAAGGATTAGGAAAGTGCCTTTCCTACTCCACATTGCCCAAGTACTCCTGAAGTTGTCACATCCTTTATGCCCCAGAGAGACTGACAGAGCCTTGTACGTCAGAACCCTTTGTGCTCTCCAGGGAACCAGGATTTGTAGGATCACTAAACTTAGCCATTTTGTATCTCCATCCACGAGGCAGCACTTTAATCATGTATTTTCAAGGTTAGAGTGTTCATTTTGGCCTCACACTTGCTAAGTGTCATAGAGATGTTATGCACAGTACATGGTAATGCTATAATCTATTGCTTTCTAAAAGCCACCCAAAGTACTGCACTGTAATCAAATAGCACTTCTTGATGACATTGTGTGCTCCAGATGTATCCTGGAACAGACTGACACAAATAAGTCATTTAAAAATGCACAGCCAATCAGGAAATCTTGTGTGTAAATGGCTTTCTATCTTTGTTAATTTATGGCTTTGTCTTAACGAAGCATTGTCTTACATGTGTTTGGGCTAGCCAAGGTTTGGTCTNTTCTTGATGACATTGTGTGCTCCAGATGTATCCTGGTACAGACTGACACAAATAAGTCATTTAAAAATGCACAGCCAATCAGGAAATCTTGCTAAATGAAGGACTTGTGTGTAAATGGCTTTCTATCTTTTTTAATTTATGGCTTTGTCTTAACGAAGCATTTGCTAGCATGTGTTTGGTCTGTCCAAGGTAACTGATGTGGCTTTATTCTGATCTGTGACACAGGACTAGCCTGTTTATCTCCGTGAGGAAGAAAATGGGCCCTTGACTCCTAATCCTTACTCGACTCTTGTTGCTGACCAAAAAACCACACTTCTTATAATGGAAAAAAATCAAACCCAAGCCGGAAGACTTAAACTGGTGATGAAGGTTGGTCGCAGAAGTGTCTGTTTCTAACTGTTCGGGGGGGTTTCTTCTTTTTTTACTGCAAAACACATGAATCTTCCAAAATCTAGCTGCTTTCCACCTCAGATGGTCCTTACAAACATTAGCAGGTTCCTTTAGATAGCATGGAGGACGTTGGTGCACAGAACCATAGGATCATTTGGATTGGAAAAGACCTTTAAGATCATCAAGTCCAACTGTTAACCCAGCATTGCCAAGTCAGTTTTTTGTCAGGCTTATATAACTGAAAATATCTCCTTTCTCTTTTATTGTCCTTTGAATGTCACTCAAAGGACAACTTTCCTCCTGACTCACCGTTTTTGGGGAGGAGTCTCAAACGACCACTTCCTACCCCATTCCTCCAGGAACCCTGGCTGAGTAAGCTCACAGTTGGGAATGTTCCACCTCTTACCTTTGCTGATGTGCTTCTGGCTCCTTGAGTGGCCAGTCTTCTGCCTGTGCTGTCTTCTTGGTGCTAGTGGCCATCGAGTGTGAAATACCTGCTTCTTGACTGGGGCGTTGTACGGCCCAATCCAGGTGTCCTTCCTGCCACATCCTCCTAATTCTCCTGCCACTTGTGGGAGCTGCCTTTTCATCCCTCAGCGTGCCTTCTCCAGGTACCTTCAGTTACTGAAAACAACCTCAATTTCTGTCTCTTGCTTGATGGTGGGAGACAGGTAAATCTCAGTGCATCTCTTTGCTGCATTTCTGAGACTACTGAAGAGGTGTTTGCCTGTGTAAGCCACCCTCTGCCTCTCTGTGTGGAGGCAGACACGTTTACAAAGTGTCCACCACATTTTTAGAGCTCTTTGGGACAGGCATAACTTTAAGCCTCGTGTGGTATACAAATACATCATCGTTGCTTCATTACCAGCCAGTGTTGATAACAAAGTTGATAGGATATTCAATATTACACCTGATTTTCAGTGTAATATTGCTCTGGGGCTCTGTGGAAACGGAACCTAGATCTCAGGATGTTTATGTCCAACAGTGTAAATACAACTAATGCACTTTAATTAGCAGAAATGTATTAGTTAGCTATATCTGATAGATTTAGAATGCTTTTCAGCACAGTTTAATTGAAGATCATTTATTTTGTAAGATAATTTGGCCAACACTACAATTCTTGAAGTCCTCTGTTCTGAGGCATAAAGAAGCAAGTATATTTATGTCTTCTGAAAGCAGCAGAAGCCTGTCTGTTGACTTTCATGGGGCTCTGGATTAGATCTTTAATGAACATCTCCTGATATCATTATAGGAGCAAATATTGGAACAGCATCATGAAAACTTCAGATTTAATCGATACAAAGGACTTACTAATTTAATTTATTTTTTTTTAGAACATAAAGTAGTTTGAAAATTGCTCCTTCACCTGCTGCTCTGCTCATGCTTATCCCACAGTGACCTGAGCCACCCAAAAGTGTATTTTGTCAGAAAGGAGCTCAGGCCAAGATTAGGACAAAGGAAACAAACCCATGCAATATAAAATCAACCAGTCGCTTTAAAACGAATAAGTTGCAAATTCAGAAATCCAATCTGAATGCACCCAAAGAGATGTGGGGAGAACTTCTTGAATGTGATAAGAATTTCACAGGTGTGGTGTGTTGGGTGGCAGAGAACCTGATAGTTTTGAAATGTAAACACACAATATGTAAAACTTAAGCTGCAGAATTAATGAATCATGTTAATTTCACGCTGCCCCCGCTTTGGACTAATTAGTGCAAATTAAATGCTGCACTTGTCAGGCACAGCAGTTTGTGCATCGTGTATTGCATTAAGAATTATTTTTGGATCCATTTGCACAATGTGAAAATAGTGTGAAAATATTTTTATTTCAATTAGTGGTAGTTTCACGGTCATTAAAAGATTTCTTTAATAGGCTTAGACTCCCATGGCCTGCACAGCTGCATGAGGTCTGGTTTGCATTCAAAGGTGGGAAAAAATGTAGTGGGAAGGCAGACGTTTAGCTGACTGGATTTACTTAATTACCCCCCACCCCATTCTAAAACACCAAACCAGGCTGATCAATTATCTGTCCCTTCATCAGAGGCCAATTGCTTAATTGCAAATTATCCCTAATAATTACACAGTCAAATAACTACTGGATTTATTTTTAATGAATGTGGGAGCCCTTAACAAGGATTTAAATGTACCCATCAGGATTACTCAAAATCGACAGCTATCAGGGGGCCGGAATCTGCCACTCTCGCTTATGTGGAGGAGAGCCCCACTCTGCTTATTTTCTGTTCACTTCCAGTGAGACTCAGGGAAGTAAAGATGCTGTGTCTGTGCTTGTTTTCCACTTTTAACACTTTTTCCCTTTCTCTCCTCCCTTCAGTGACTTTCTCTCTTCAAATTACCTTAAATCAGGGGGTGCCTGGGCCCTGTTCCGTGGCGTTGGCCGCTCCTCAGCACACTTGTCAGCCTGGGAACAAGCGGTGTACTTTGAAATACTAAACCAAATAAGAACAACAGTTCAGATATAATGCCATGTCTGCTCACATGCAGGCAAAGAAGATTCAGTAGTTGCATAAGGAACAGAAAAATTGGAGTGTGAAGGAGGACACAAACATGAATGCAGAGGAGTGTGCAGAGAGGAGCCCAAGTATACACGCTTTCTAACATGGTGCAGGTAAATTCAAGTGGCCAAACTGCTTTTGAAATAGAAACTCAGCATCACTCTGTTCATCTTTCTTATACTGGTCCAGAGGTCCAGGTCAGAAATCAGGGTCCCACTGTGCTACTCCCAGTAAAACCACTAGCTCAGTGTCTCCCACCCCCGTTGCCCAGCATCTAAGCAAAAGCACGCTCTCTCTTTTTCACTCCTATGTTGCCTGTTCTTTGTAGGTCATGTGTAAGCAATTTTTCTGCTGCTTTTTCTAGGAGGTTAAGTAATTAACTTGGAGGAGAATGGAAAGCTGTGATCTTGCCTCACTTTGAAAGGCCTTTTCCTGAGATTTCCACAGCATGCCTCTTCCTCCTCTGAAATTTCTTCCTCTGGATTCTTGCATGGCGAGTTTATATTCTTGACATCAAAGCCCCAGCTGGTATCTCTCTTGATTGTGAAGCATCCTATGGTATATTACACTCCTAAAGACATTTTAACACTGACAAAGTGAGGTAGGAGGGAATATTGGACTGCTTTGTTTTGTGGGTTGGTTTTTTTTAATGCTTGAGCCCTGTCTACTTGTACTCTGCTAAGATGGGTGTCAAAATTCCCTAATGTGATCACAGCCTGAAAATTTCAGCTTGCACTTAATGTCTCAGTGGCTAGAGGACAGGATACTCAAGTTCCTGAAACACAGCTGGATCTTCTGGTTGTTACTATGTGAAACAATGACCCCATGACTGATGTAAACTTGACCAAAATCTGGATTTATTTGAAATGTAGATGATCCCATAAATATATATTCAGTAGCATTCATCATTTTCACGCATGACTTTGAATATCTTCTCTAGTCTGTCTGTGCCATTGTCAGCCTGCTGAGTTTGTTCTGTATGGGGTTAATTAAGAATACACTGTGGTTTGTACACACGGAATTAGCACACTGAAGTCCATGTGGATTTCTCCCTGCACCCCTTGGTCACAAAATGGAAACCAAGACCTTGCATTTTGAAAGCTGGTGCTGTGTTTATTCTGTATCAGATCCAGTGATTGAGGAAGAATCCTCTGCCCAGCCTTTTAAACTGAGCAGCTCTTTTCTTTCCTATTTTTCTAATTGATTTACCTTACCCTTTGATGTTTTTATTACCAGTTTCTCATCCTTTCCTCCTTAGTTTCTTTTTCCCTTAAATACACATCCCAGCCTGCGCTGCTGTTTGCTCTTCTTGCGTTGTGATTAGTCTTGGCCTTTATTCACATTAAAAATAGCTTTTTCCAGTATTTGCACCCCTGAAATAAATGCCCATAATGGCTAAGGGTACCAACATCGAGTTCAATATTAGTTAGAAAGTTCCATCACTGTTTTTCTTTTACTTTTCTTTTTTAATCTGGAATCAATGCATCTTCCGGGTTCTCCAACTGCCTTGTAATTTGTTGAGTGTGATCCCTCTTCTGGGAGCAGCTCTAGGTACAGACACCTTACTTTTTTATTTTTTAAGATCTCTTTTTCCATCCTCTGCCCAATGTGGCTTTTTATGCATCAGAAATGAGTGGAAAACAACCTTTTCCTCACCACAGTTTGAAGCACATTTCTCAATGAATCTTTCTCTTCCCGTGTTCTTTGTCTTGTCAAATAAACAATCAACAGCTCCGAAGAATGCTGTAATTAAAATTTCCTGAAGGAATATTGGTTGTTATGGATACTGATAAGTACACTGAGAACTGCCATGGGTTACTGAGAAAGAAGACGTGCTAATGCATAGTCTTNGCGCCTTCGCCTCCCGAAGGGCAGTCGGGAGGGGAGCGGGCAAAGCCTCTGTGAGAGTCCGAGCCACTTGGGATTGTTCTGCTCACTGGTGCCGACAGCCTCACAGGGCTCTAGCACATCAGAGAGGGCTGTCTGTCGGGCTGTCTGTGTTTCTGTCAGGTTTGTCCTTGAGTTCCATTTACCAGCCCATAGCTTCAACCGCTAT
>VWZY01001550.1:311170-347855 GCA_013399075.1 Chloroceryle aenea | reverse complement strand
GCTATTGCCTGTATTAAGCGAGGCTCCTGGCTCTGCACTCACTCTGCTGTAGATACAGACAAACTTACATTGTTGCATGTTTGGTTTTAAAAATCTCATTAAAAATTTGCCAGAAAGTAACATTTATTGTCTGCTTATACGTTTAACCCTCCAGATTTTTTATGTATTGTTTAATCCAACACATCCACTTTGATAATTTGGCCTGCTACCCTCTATTTTCAGAACTTCTATATATCAGAAACAGTATATATATATCTCCCCTCTATATATCAGAAAGAGTACTTTCTGACTGAAAGGTAAAGGATTCTGCAACAGCATTCTCTGCTGTGAATGTACAGCCAGAGACTATCTTTGAGAAACAGTGGTTGACCCAAGACAAGAGACCATGGCTTTGTGTCTACACCCCATTGCCATGTCAGTGCTGTGGGCATCGCCTCTGTAAAAGGGCAGAGATCTGCCTAATAATTCTCTAAAATGCATAAAACCAGACTGCAGGGCAGAGAGGAAATTACCTTGGGACATCCTGGGAAGCCCTGGAAAGACCTACAAACAAAAGTAAGAAAAGTCTAGAATGAGCTAGAGGAAAGATAAAGCTTGAAAAACAATTAACGTGAGGAAAGCACAGAATGGTCTCTCAAGTGCTGTGAAGGCCTCTTGTATTTGAATACCTCATTAAGCAGCTGCATGGGAGTTGAGCATCTAAATTCCTTAAAATCTGGCCCCAAATAACTAAGATTTTAAGCTGTCTGAAAAGGGAAGCAATCTTCTGTTTCAGGATATGAAAATACAGGATGAGCAGTTACTTTCCACTCTATGTATTTAAGATTTGTCTTCTCAATCATAAGCCTAGGAAATAATAGTGAAGATTTACATTCTGTACAGCTACGTACTGGTTTATTTTCAGTAATACAGAACGGGAAGGAAGGCTTGAGGTCCTACCTTATGAATTAAATATCTTGTAAATGGAGGTTGGATCCTGGGAAGTGTTTGGCTCTGAGCCTGTGTAGAGCTCAGAGGGACTTGTCCCCATGCTTGGTTAGAGGGGTGCGTGTGTCCTTTGCTAGACTGAGGCCCAGAAAAGCTCACAGGCTGGGGTAGAAGCATTCAAGCTGTGCAGAAATGCTCTTACCTGATGGAGCTATTTCTAACTTCTGTTCCTTTAAAAACACAAACCCAACCCTTTTCATTCAATTCTAGGCATGGTAAATTTGGAGTTTTAGGAGAAAACTGCTCTTGACTTATGATGCTGAACTAAATTAGGAAACGGAGTGGGGAAAAAAAGAAAGCAATTCCAAAGGTACAATTTGGAGTTAACACTAAAAAATTTCAGCATATAGGCAAAATTAGAAGTAGCTAAGAATAGGAACTTAAAAACTACTGTGCCCTCTCAGCCATGTCATCGATGTTGCTACCATGACACTACAGTAATTTATTGTTGCAGAAGTTTCCCTCCTGGAACTCTCTAAATATTTTAAGGGATTTCAATTACATATTACAGGGGAATGTCTTTAAAGCCTTGGAGTTTGCTAGCTTTAGGGACCTTAGAGGAATCCACATTCAGAAAAGCAAACAAAACCAATGAGAAATGTACACTGTTTAATTAAAATACCAGGTTTTGGCACGTTCTTTTTCATGCTAACCATGACTTATTAAGGAAAAAAGCCCTGCATAAAATACATTAAGTGTACAGATAGATTTTTTTTAATATTATTTTTTTTCTGAGCTTTTTTCCAATGACTTCTCACCAGAAAAAAAAATACTTAAAAAAGTATAGAGGTGCATTTTTTGTTCTTTTCATATATTAATAAGTTATGGACTCTTTGTGTGATCAATAATTTAAAGGCTCATTGTCCTGAGAAATGCTGAATTCATTATGAGGGGGAGAAGTAAGAGATTTGATATCTTCATCTGGGTAATCACTTGTTATGATAGATGTTCAGTTACTGTGGATGCAGGCAGGCGGGACTGCTGCGCGGTGGGAGCAACCCCCACCAGTGCCAGCCAGAACCCACTGGCTCTCAAGTTTCATATGGAAACACAGGGTTATTTTTGCTTCATGGGTGTATGCAACTAGGAGGTGTAGTTTCCAGGCTGTTGCAACACCAGAGTTGGTACTTCCAACACAAAAGAGCTCTCCTCTTCGCACTGCGCTCGGATCTTTAATGGTTTCGAAGAGTCTGATTCAGGAGGGGAGGAAGGCTTGGGTGCTTCAGTGAATTGTTAAGGGCCTTTTGGCACTCGGTTTTGAGTGGCAATCCCGTCTCTGCAGTGCAATGCAAGGTACTTTACAGCAAAGCAGTGCTATGTAAAACACACTTCAAAATTGCAGTCTGGGAGGCAGTAAATGGAGTTTCTGTTTTCTAACGGACTTCACTTGGGAGCCAAATTTCTCCTGGTTTCTGTAGGACTTTGGCTTCTAGATTGCTGGGATGTTCTCTGCTTCACTTTGATGTTGGACTCCACTTTTGTCTGCTTTGTGAGGTCGCATAAACTAAGTGATATGTCTCAATCTTTAGGAATAAATGTTTGCTTCCTTTGAAAGTTCAAACTGAGCCCACTGGTACTTAAAAAGAGTTGTGAGAGGGCTAAGCTGCTCCCGTGATGATTGGTAGCAGAGGCTTTGTGAGAGTCATGTAGATATCTTGATGCATCAAGAAAAATGTGCTCATTCCCTGTTGGTTTCTATCTTATCAGGAAGCAACATTGGGGAGATCCTGGGTGTGATTCTGGGCCTTAGGGACTAGATGTGACCATGCAGCTCAGTGAAGTACTCCATCTCTGCTTGCACCAGTCTAGCTTCTCCCACTGGAGATGTGTGCTGCAGGAGCTGGTGAGCAGCTGTGCTCTTACACAGGTATTATCAGTACTAACAATTTGTTCCAAGCTTTGCTCTTGGTGATACCAGCCTTCTTCTAAAATAACTAACAAAGGAAACGTAGCTGAGAGCAGAGCATGGCTGTTTAGGTTTTGTTTACATTCTCTATCTCTACCCCAGTGGTGGGACCTGCTGGTGTTGGTGCCTTAGCTCTGAGCACCTCTCAGCAGGCACTCAGCTCTCCAGCCCAGACCCGGGTGTACAATGTGAATTATTTCTAAAGAGGACTAAGTGGATTCCAGGTAGGATGTTGTTAGTACTGAGGTAGCTGGGTGGCACACCAGAAGAATTTGAAAGAATTTGAAATTGCTAGCTCAGTTATGAGCTTAGGGGACTCTGGCTTATTCTCCCTTAAATACACTCTTTCCATATTCCCTTGACTGCAACTAAACTGCAGAATATTTACCTGCCTGATTGTTGTTTGTAAATCTAGGCTCTTTCCTCCCCCGCTCCTAAATCTTCCTTAGATGCCGAGAGGAAGAAATGGCATACAAGAAAGTGGCTGTAAAGCATATCTTTTCTGTTCTGCCTCTCTGCATAGAGTTTTTTGTGGCACTCAGGAGGGCAGTAGGGCTTGAACAGTCCAGACAGTGTGCCAAGGCATATTCCTGTAGGACATTACTAGAGATCCCAGCTCATAAACCCTGCTTGCAGAGCTGTAACTGGAGATAGAAAGAGAGAGAGGGAGAGAGAAAGGGAAAGAGGTGACACAGGGAGGACACAGGGGTGTGATTAAGGGCTTCCAGAGAAGGCAGAGAGGAAAAACTGAGAGGGAGAAAATAGTGGACAGAGTGGGGAGATGGGAAACAGTACTCAAGGGTCAGGCTGAAGACAAAGGGGCTGTAACAGAGAGTAAAGGAAAAAAGGTAATTGTAATCCTGGGGTAATATATTAAGGTGAAAAGCTGGGCCAATCATAACCAGCCGGTGTGGAAAGTCCAAGAGCTGGCTGGGAATCAGCAGGCAGAGGCTGTGAGGTGGAAGGGGAGGTGGAAGAAAAGAGGTTGGCCGTGAGAGTAAGAAAACATGCTGTGCTTTGTTAGGGACTGAGAACTGTGCAGCTGGGAAGATCTGTTTGGTTGTGGACAAAATGCTCAGAAATCTACAGGGAGAGTGGGAAAGGGCCAAGGGCCTTTGGAAAGAGGCAGGATGAAGAGCTTCACACAGTAATAATTTTTAACAAAGGGCAGTGATTTCATTAAGAACTGCTGGATGCTTAGCACAATTAAATCTCAGGCCCCTTACCTGGGTATCTGGACATGTATTTAAGGACACAACTTTACACATGTGAAAGAAAAAGAAACAGAGTGGGATGTTTGGTCCACCTGCTTTGCTGGTGTTAATAACTGAAATTCAGAAGACTTTCCTGGACAGCAGAAGACAGAGATTACTGCTATTCATAGAATCACAGAATGGTTTGGGTTGGTAGGGACATTAAAAATCATCTAGTTCCAACACCCCTGCCATGTCAGGGACACCTCCCACTAGACCACACTGCTCAAAGCCCCATCCAACCTGACCCTGAGCACTTGCAGGAATAGGGCATCTGCAGTCTCTCTGGGCAACCTGTTCTGGTGCCTCACCATCCTCACAGTTAAGAATTTTTCCCCTGTATCTAATCTAAATCTACCCTCTTTCAGTTTAAAGCCATTATCCCGTGTCCTATCACTACCAGGTCTTGTAAAATATCCCTCTCCAGCTTTCCTGTAGACCCCATCTTAGGTACTGGAAGGCCACTGTAACATCTCCCTGGAGCCTTCTCTTCTCCAAGCTGAACAACCTCCACTCAGCCTTTCTTCATAGCAGAGGTGTTCCATCCTTCTGATCATTTTCATGGCCCTCCTCTGGACATGCTCCAGCAGGTCTGTGTCCTCCTTGTGTGAGAACCCACTTCAGGTGGGTTCTCAACAGAGTGGAGTAGAAGGAAGAATCACCTCCCCTGACCTGCTGGCCTCACTTCTCTTGATGTCACTCAGGATGTGGTTGGCTTTCCGTGCTGCCCGCTCACATCGCTGGCTCGACCTCAATTTTTCATTCACCAGCAGAGGCTGAGGCTGTGTTGGTGAAGGACTCCCAAGACCTTCTCAATGCACTCTCTGCACAGCCTGTGTTTGTGCTCCGTTATAAGAGATTGTTACCAAATCAGTTCTTCATTTAAAACCAGGACAATCTGAGACAGTGGAAAGGGAAGTCTGTGGAGCTCTTGCAAGTCTTGCTAGTGCAGAATCTGCCTGGATTTTTTCAGTTATGAATCAGCTTCATCTTGGTTTCTAATGAATGACTTGAAAACTTACCCATTTGTGAGAAGCACTTGTATACTGCTCATATTCTCCTCTCTTTTTATCTTGTTAGTCTCATAATTTATTTCTGCATTTGGCTAGCTTTCTTCAGACATGTGTAGTCCTAAACTGAACTCAAATTCTATACCGCCTGTGGTGGTAAATGCCAGTTTTAGTGCAGGATTTTATTGTATTTAGCTGTAACTGAACAAAAACTAAAAAATCTAGGCTGCACTAAGAGGCTCTTGAAAATTTCAGCCAGTCCTCTCATTCTGGCTTCCAACATCATGAGAAATTGGAAGTGAATGGGGCTGGTTAGGGGAGCTTGAGGGCTGCTTTTCTTCCCTTCTTCAATTCATGGCAACTCTCATTATATTATGGATATAGTCTCAATTAGAACAAAAGAGTAAAAGAGTGACAGCTGAATTTCAGACTCTAATGACCTTAAAAAAATAATTTAAAGACGTAAGGAAACAGAAAGGATTGAAATACACAACTGTAAACACCCAGAGGCACCTTACATTATCTTTTCTTAGATTCAGCTTCTGATATCCATGTTCCTGAATAGCCCATTTCAGTGACATTGTTGGGGCAAGATCCCTATGGGTGTAATTCCCAGCAGCTAAGGAGTCCCAGGAACAGGGAAAGCACTGAATGCCTAAAAGCAGTTCAGCAAAAATCTTTTTATGAAGTTGAATGGAGCTTCTGAAAATGAATATGAGCAACAGGCAAGTAGCTTTATTAATATGGCTTGTTCAGCAAGCTAACACTGTTTAATAATTGAAGTGAGTAAGAAACTGTTACCAAACCATTGCAAAAAGAGGAGGAATGCTGCAGTTGCAAAGCATGAGCCTCTAGAAATGCAGTGTTAGTTTCCTGTGAGAGGTCAAAAGAACAGAGAGACGCTTGTAACAAGTTTAAGACTTAAGAACTGCACAGGTAATTTGGAGTCCATTCAGAAATAGGTGGTAATAGGCATCAGAGACCCAAACTGTGAACAGGGATGTGAGGAAATCCTTAATTAACCTTAAAAAAAGGGAAGGATGCAGGAGGCCACACCACCAAGACAGACCAGACTGCAGCTGCTGGAAGGAAAACGAAGGTGACAGTCCCCTGAATTGGGGCCACAACCTGTCACAAACCCACGGAAGCAGGAGGCAGAGCAAAACTGATGAGTCCATGGGGCAATCTGCCAAATGCAGCCCGAGCTCTTTAAACGCTGCCCCGGCACGCTGCGCTATCTGCGTGCCGTGGCTTTCGGCAGGCTGTGGGAAGTGATTTGGTAGCCTTAGCTGAGCCCCACCACAGAAATGCCAAGCTTCTTAAGCTGCTTAACAGGCTTGGCGAAGAGGATAATGATTAACCATTTATTAAAGTCAGCCCCTCTGGGTCAGGATGAGGGATATTGGTAGTGAGAAAGCTCGTGCTGCTCTTGCCTTCCCAGTGCCTTTTATGCAGATAGAGGACTTCAGCCTTCAGGGATACAGTCGCTGGTATTAAATTTACTTAAAAGTATGAAGTGGCTTCATTTCTGTTCTGAATACCACTGTGGGCCATTGTAAACTTCCCCCCGTGCACTTTGAATCTCCTTAAAGGGAGACATGCACTGGTTTCTAAGAATAACTCTACAGAGAGCATGCAGTGTACATGTCAACTTAATTAAATGAATTTGTTTAAAATACGATCAATGGTGTGTGAAATTATATAATTATTCCATAAATACACTTTGTTAATTAATTAATATTTTAATTAAAGGGTAATTGGAAACTCTTGGTGCTACTAGCTTTTTTGAAGGACATGAATGTGTCTACCTCATCCTCACTGATTAGACCAAAAGACCTAAAAAAAAGGTATTAAACTAGGAGCCCTGGAGATTTTTTTATTATTATTATTTTTTTTTAAGAAGCACAGATGACAGCTCTGTCCCAGTGTGCCATAGGAAGGAATTTGGCTGCCCTTTACAACCTTCCTTCTCAATCAGCCTTTGTTTTTTTTTCTAATATCCTTTGTGTCTGTTATTCTGGGAGAGTGATTGTGGCTCTGGGAGGCTTGCCTTGACATGTCTCCCTGGAAAACAAACTTGGAAGAAAGTGCTGTGGACTAGTTGTGGGTCAAGAGAGGTGGTACTAGCAGTTAGTCAGAGCTAGGCATAAATCCCCCTTTTCCCTCCGTAATAATTTTCCTGCGGTATCTTTCAGTTTACCTGTTTATTTTGAAGACTGTCCCTATTAATAAACTCAGACTCCCGACTGCTCCCTGCCAGCACGGCACTCCAATCCCCAGACTGCTTTTTGTAACTGCTGGTGTGGAATAAATGAAAAGAAATGGCTGGAAACTGAGAAGAGAGAGAAATAACTGTGGCCCTTATCTTGCCCCTGGAAATTCATATATAATTCACACTGAAGCCAATAGGATAGGAAGGGCAAGTCTGAGGCCTGTCTGTGAAAAATTAGCAAGACCTCTCAAATGAAGGCCCTGATTTCCCAAATTTCTCAAATGATTTGCCCTGATTTCCCAAAGTTGCACAGTGAAATGTGAACGCTCCCTGTGAAGGCAGTGGACAGGGTGCAGCTTTGCAGGTCTGAAGTGAGCTCATGCTTTTGTTTGCAGCTTTGAGACATAGACAGATAGGAACCAAGCAATTCTGGGCAGTAGATAGTTGTTCTGCATGCTTTCATCTTTTGCTTACAAAATAAAACTGCTAACTTTGTGCAGCTGCTACTGGGCAACTGCTGCAGCTACTGGGTAACTGCTTGCCACTCCTGAACACGTTCAGAGCTAGTAAGTGCTGTTTGACTGTGACTCATCTAAAATGTCAGTGCTTGTGGATTTCTGTCCTGTCCTGCAGTGCCATTCCCACTGTAGGAACCAGAAAGTCCAATGAGAAATATTAGTTGACTGCAGTGACAGTGCTTCAGTGCACGACATAAGGTGATTATTTGAGGCTGGCACAAAAAGAACGAGGAGCACTGCATCTTGCATAGGGGCAAGTAAAAACTCAGTCAGTCAGGAGTAGATTATAGCACATCTAAGACAGTCAGAAGACCCAGTGTGCTCATCTTTGCACAGGAAAAGTTACCCAGGTTCAGTTATTTACAGAAAACAGTTTTCTAGGGATTATTTTTAAAACAAAATCTAAATTGAGATTTAAAATATGTTTTAATTCCTAACTGCAGAATTGAGCTCCCTGCGTTGTATCCTCATAGAAAGCTACTCTTATTTGTCTTTAAATTCAGCAGTGAATCACCAGCCATGGCTGACTTATTCATGCGTGAGATGTCAGGTGCATGAGAGCTTACATCACACGCCATGCCGATGCATAAAATTTTTAAATCTGCCCTTGACAACTGAACAATTCAGCAACCTGGACCCAAGCTGCAAGGATCAAAAAGTAGGACAAAAATTACAACTGTTTATACAGCTTTGCACAATGCCATGGCAATGCTTTTTGCAAGAAGAAATATTTACTGAGAGTAAACACAGTTTAGAATGAGATTTAATGTCTGTGTCTTCTCCGTGGGGATCCAGACACAGAACACTGGGTTTAATGCTGCTTGAAGAGCCTGAGCTTTTACCTTGGTGAGTCCTCTGTTTTCCGAAGGTATAGGAACAACTGGGGTAAGAGAAAAGTGTCCATGATGTGAAGAAAAACTTGCATAGGCAAGAGGGAAATTTAATGTAAGTGCTGCTTCTGGTTCTTTGGGGTTTTTTTCCTGTACTGCAGATTGTTTGAGGAGGATGATACCAATTAGTGCCAACCATGGCATGGTTTATGATACTGACATCTGTCCAACAGAAACTGACCCCAAACCATCAAACTTATTTTGCAGATGTCACTGAATAATCATTAGGTGGTGATAACTTTCAGTTGCCCAGTGGGGAAAGGTTCTAGCTTATTAAATGGACAAAAAGTTTCTGAATTTCAAAAAGACTGCAGTGAGAATTTTCACTTGAGACAGTGGGCTGAGAGTCTGCAATCCATCTTTTGCTTCCTTGCAAAGCTTAAGAGCAGAAGGAGTGGTCTTTTCAGGAAGGCTGGAGAAAGTCTGAAATATTTGTGGGGCTCTGTGTTCTGGCTGGATTTACAGGACCAAATTTATCTTGGGGCTAACTCCACTGGCATCTCTGAAGTCGTGCCTGTTTATCTTCAGGCTGAATTTGCACCACCAGAAAACCGATCATTCTGGCAGGGACGTTTTATTACATTCAGGAACTATCTAAATGTTGAGGTGATTTTAGTCAATATCCGTTTCACATCCTTTTATATCATCTGCAAACATTCAGGCTTGCAAAACCGAAATTACAAACCTCCATCTATAGGAAGTCACCTAAATAAATGGCTTGGTTTTTCTCCTCCCAGGAGTGCTGTAAACAGTCAGGGTTTAGAGAAAGCTGTAGCCACACAGCAGCTCTGATCATTCAGCTTCCCATTTAAGTGGAGAAAAATTAAGTTAGATGACACTGGACATTCACATGGCTTGCATTTAGAGATCTGAGGATGTCCTTGGCTATACTGGGGACAATATAGCTTTATATATCCTTTTAGTCTGTTTAATTCTAGAATTATCTACCTAAGAATGAACGTCTCCCACAATTTCCAGACAAGGCCTCAAATTTAGAAGGGACGACTCCACTCAATACTCCTATCAGGCCCAAACTAAGAGAGGAGTCTGAATAAATCTAAGCTGCTCTGTTGTGTACTTGTAGATTCCTCAGCCTCTTCCTGACAATGATAAAGGGATTGGGATTCCTTCCCGTGTAAATCCAGGAGGACAGCCAAAGCCTGCAGGGAAAATCTGATCCCTTCTCACACCCCAGTGTAGAATTTACACCTTCTTACGCACCAGCTCTGAAATTAATCCTCTTGATCTAACTGAATCTGAAAGAGTCTAACATGGCATAATTTTAATGATGAGGGGCTGAACGACATGTGTAGCAAGAAAGACAGCAATCAGAAGGATGTAAGGAGATAGAAATTAAAGTAAGTGGTAGCTTACGTACACCAGCTAGCTTGCTTTGGGTGGAATACTTCAGGTTCACTTAGATTTGTATGTGAATTTGGTCTTTCTTCTCTGAGGGAGAAATTAAGACTTCATAATGAGAGACATGTAACAATATCAACACTTTTTAATTCCTATACACCTGATTTTAGAAGGAGTTATGAGATGGATATGATTCTTGTCTTATTTTTGACTTGTATGCCAGGGAAACAATGCACTGATGTAGATATGAGCAGAAATCATTGCAGCCTGTTAAAACAAATTAGGAAACATGCTTTCAAATCTTAATACGATTTCTAGAGGAAGAAGCCTCTTGACTTGAATGGTAAAGGTCTGAAAATGGTCAGAGAGAGTCATAGAGCTAAGTGTGGATCCCAATTACAGATTAGCGGTAATGCAAATATTGCTGCAGAGGGACCACTCAGCTTCTGCAGCTCAGGAGCTGTGGCTAGAGTGCAGGCATAAAACACCCCTCCCTTTCATTATTGTTTTTAATTACCAGCACAATGGCAGAGCTGGAATACCTGCTGCACGCCGAGGCCCTTTGAGAGAGCCCATCAGCAGAGGCTGTGCAGGCCAAAGCCCTTATTTTTTGCATTCTGGAGGTCTTTCCACTCAATTTTGCTTTCATGCAGATGCCTTTCTTTCCTATTTACTCCTTATCTTCCCTGGTTATTTCCCCTGCTCCTCTGAACATAAGCAACAGATGCAGCCTTATGTGATGACACCAGGGTTTGCCTATCCAGCTGCAATCCTGGGGGTCTCCTGTGTAACCACAGGACTCTTGTGTTCCTGTGGGGGAATGAGGGTCCTCTGAACGAGCCTGGCCTTGGAGCACAGACCCCTTGGAGATGAGCAGAGTGTCTAGCCTTTTCCCCCTGTCATAAGGCAGCTCACAGGCTTGGATGAAAGAGCAAGAAGCTGACAAGCTCTTTGTTAAACTTGGGCTTGAGGCACTAGTCCATTCTCTCATCTTCTCACATGTTAGCTGGATGTTTGGGGTGCCTTTGTTCTCGGAGCTCATCCCTAGTTTTTTCCCATTTACTCAGCAGGCACAATATGCCTTCGTGGTATAGGATAAAGCAACCAGAAGGACCAAGAGGTAGAGGCAGGAGTTGGCAAAGGGAGGTTCACTTTTCTCACAGACAGGCACTGAAGCTAATCCTCTCTGAGACAATCCTGCCAAAGTTAAATTGTAAGTTATGCTTCCAGCTAGAGGCTGCGTGGCTTGAGACCTTGTGAAAACTTAAAATACTGCTGGTGTACCTTTGACCTGGATCTACTTGATTGTGTGTTGGAGATGCTGTGCTTGTAGCACTGGGAGAATGACAGGGACCAACTGGGCAGTCTGTGTGTCCTGGGGCAGGAGGACAGGTTGAGCACAGGGAGAATTAGTACCCCCTGAGCACAGTTGGGAGTGATAAACAGGGAAAGTCAGAAGCAGAGAAGTGGAAGGAAACCTGGCCCAGGTTGTTGGTCCCCTGGCAGTGCTGGGCTGCTCTAAGAGGACAGAAAAGAGGCAGGAACAAGGTAGCTGAGCTGCTCTCCGCGATAAACACCTCCATGCCTGTTGCAGAGCCTTTGTCCCCAACTAGGTCTCATGGGGAGTCCAAGGAATGATTAATAGCAAAGGATACAGGCAACTTCTGACCGCTGCTGCTGAGGTGTCATGGTTTGTGATAATGCAGGTACTCCTTATTCACCTTAACCTCTTTTCCTGACGGCTCTGTGCCAGAAATTATGTGGCAGCAAATTTCTACCTGTTCTAGGTGCATGAAGGATGACTTGTGTATGTGAGGGCATAAAGGTACCCTTCTGGCAACAGAGAAGCAGGCAGACAAAAGCAGGAAAATCTTGCCTGGAGGAAGCTGTGTGGTGGGGCTGGGGGGAGAAGCAGCAAAGTTGGCTAAAGCTGGCCTGGGGAATGAGATCTGGCCGTACAAACGCATCGGCAGGAGGACTGATGCTACAGAGAGCTTGTCCATCAATAAATCAGCAGGAGGAGGAAGACAGGAGCGATGAGGAAGGTCACAGCGACACTAAACTTCTCTTAAAATTAGGTACGATTGGAAAGTACTGCAGATCTTGGGAAAAGCAGAGAGGGAGTAGTGGGAATAAATGCAAATCAGCCGGCCTATGTCATGCGTAGCCACATGAAGGCAATGAAGTGACCAGCTCAGTGAATCGCTAATCGCTGTTGCTCAGAAATCACCGAGAGCTGCAGCAGCTCCAGAGAGCGGGAGGGGGAGAAGGGAAGGTGAAATTCCACCCCGAGCCCAGCGGGGCCGAGCAATTAAAGCCCAGTCAATCCAGCAGCAGTCCTCTGGGAAATAACGCAGCAGGCAGACGGAGCGAAGAGAACTCTGTACGGAAGGAGGAAATGATGAGCGGTGAGGGGCGGCCCTGCGCAGCTCTCCTCATGGTAGGAGTGGTGTAAAGTGAGTTCCTGAACGTTAAGATTTGAACCCTGGGCTGTGATTCGGGGCCCCGAGTTGTTCTCTGGGCCCTTTGGAGAGGCAGTGCAGGGGGAAGCTTTGCGTGGGTTTGTATCTGCAAGGCGCTTCTAGTTCTTGTGGTAAGAAAGGAATCCTGCCGAGTGAGTGGGGGGCAAATTCTACTTTGAGAGTTCATAAGATGTTTAAACATTAATAGTAATAAATATTATAATATGTACCGTATAAAACCATACCAGTAGCAGTGTGCTATTTAGGATCTAAATGAATACAGGAAAAAGGGAACTGAGAATTCAGGGGACAAAATAAGTGGTAAGGGATTGAAATGCTTTTTAATTTCCTACTGTAGCTAGCCCATTTTTCAAATGTTTTCCTGATGTTATTTCATATCAAAACATCTGCTTTACACAGCAAGGGCTAGGTTTTCAATTAGAGTCTTCCTCTAAGTACCCCAAGGGTCTTCCCTGAACCAAAGAAACCTTCCCAGCTTAAACGCTGCCAAAACCTCGGATGCCTCTGCAGACCATTTAAGCTTTGTCAGAGTTTTGCCAAAAGCCTTTTACTGACATAGTGAGTTCTGGTTATCTGTGATTGAGGATACATTTGTAGTTAGATCTCGACCACAGTAAGTATTGGATATGGCTGAAAATAGTTGTCCTTTTTGGCCAGGTTTACTTCTTAAACTGGACCAGATTTTGGATTAGGATGTGTGCTGTTGTGCAATACTCCCAGCGAGAGAGGACAAGTGGGAACAAAGACCTTGGAGGGGCAGGGTGCTACTGGCCAGGTGGCAGCAGCAAGGACCCCCATCAGCCTAAGGTGATGGTGTAGTTACCAGTCCAGTTACCATTGCATGTAAGTGCTTTCAGGATTCATGGTGTTGATGAGTCAGACAGGCCAGACGACAATTTCCGTTTGCTTGTCTTTCATTTTTTGCTTTTGCCATACATCAGCTATTTCTTTTTTCCCCAAAGGGTGAGGGGAGGCAGGGAAAAGGGAAGGGGAACTGGGATTTTGTAGGGGTTTTAAAATTTTTTATGTCCATTAATGTGTCTCTGAATGGCTACAACTCAAATGCAACAAAACCTGAGTGATACAGCAAATAAAACAAAGGAAGGAAGAAAAAGCTGGGAAATAAAGAGTGCAAAAAGTAATAAAAAGGAGAGAAAAAGAATGCAAAATACTCGATGAGAGGACAGAGTGCTTGGGAAGAGCAGAAAGGCTCAGAGATTTCTAGCAGGTGTTGAGCCTGATGCACACATCCTTTGCACAACAGCGAGTGGCTAAGCAGGGAGAATACAAAGAAGCATGACTGACATAAGCACAGTCACCATGCCAATGAGCACAAGTGCCTGTATATATTAATAGGCCAGAGGGAAGATGTGAATGCAACAGGAACACCAGCTACGAGCAGAAAGGCAGTAGGTGGACGCAGGGTGAGAATGTGACATCTGCTTGCACTGCTCGCTCTCTCCAGGGAAAAAGCATTGCTGGGTGTTTTGGAAATGTGCCTCCCAAGGATAGTGTGGGTACTCTGAGACTGGAGCAGGGGGTGGTGATGGTGGGAGTAGATAACGTGCAGCTAACATCACAAAAACACCCAGTGGTCCTGAGCTGGTGCAGCAGCTGGGGACAGAGGTTAGAGCATAACATCAGGGTGGCCATTATTGACTGGGGTTCGAGTCAGCTAAAGCTCAGGCTGCTCTCTAGGCCACCACAGCAGGGAGCTACCCCTGCTCTGATACAAACCTAGGCTGCTGCGGCTCCTGGAGGGCCTGAGCTCAGCCAGCCATTCTTAGCTCCTGTCACATGGCTCTTGCTTCTAGGATTTGTGCTTTGTGCTTTCCTCTATTTCTGAAATGGAGGGACAGATGGGAGTGCACTCCCTTTTTCTTGTCCTTCAGCTGGACCCCTGGGTACCTCGCCCGGTTTCTCTTTCCGTGGATTACCCCGGCCCTGCTGCCCTTGCCGTGTGGCAGTCACTGAGCACAGTCAACATGGCCTGGGATGTTTTAGCACTGGGGACAGCCATGCTCCCTGCTGATGGACAGTTGGGCCCTTACTGGTGCGTTGGTTTTCATAGGACGAGGGTGAATGGAAATGTAGATCAACAGCTGAGCTTTCCTAAACGTTTTGGAAGCTATCGTGCCTCTCGGCGTGTCCCCACACGTGGACTTCTGCTGCACGCCACGTGGGAGGCTGCTCTGCTCACTCAATGCATGGTTTCTGCTTCAGTCATGGTTCTTCATTTATTGCTCTGGCTTTCATCCCTTCCCTCCAGTGCTAAAGCCTTCTGCAGAATTTGCTCTTGCTCAGGAAGGGGACCCCAAGTTTTGTGCCATCTCTTTGCTTTGCGGAATGTCGGTGAAGCCATTTGCCTGTTGAGACTGTAGTTGAAATGCCTCACCTCATTTCATCTTTTTATTCTGTCCTTCTATGGCTGCTCCTAAATATCAGCCTCACCATTTTTTATCCTCCAGTCAAGCTCCAGCCCTTGTATTCCCTTGCAAAAGGCTCTCCGCTGTGTTTCGCACACGTTACATAGAACCTGGTGGCTGGAACAGATCTGACGGGTGCAAATGTGAAAGCTAAATAATTTCTGGGATATTTAGGGACAAACCCAGTAACGTGGTCCTCTTAGGGCCAAACCCAGTAACACTGTCCTCCTATAATACCTGTGTTTCTCTGGGGGAATTCCTGGCTTTGGTTACAAACACCTGAAGAAGTCCTTGGCTGAATTTTTAGTTGTTCATTTTTTGGCAGGTTTCTGCAGGTCTTTGAGATTCCTATCTTCATTCTCTTTTCCTTGTAGAGATGGATAAGGAAAACTCGCAGGAATTTGGTTTCTAAACTGCACTGCCAAAAAAAGTGGTGGGATATATGCTAGCATAATTGCAAGTAGTGAAGAGGGAATTTAGTAGGCTGGAGGAGTTTTCTAAAGCCCTACTCAACATTTCATTTTATGATTCTTAATGACAAATGGTGATTGTGAATATTCATGAATTTTTCCCTGGGTTAATGTCATAACCTTTGCAGTAAAAAGGCTGTTTTCACCGCTAATAACTACCTTTCAATTTATTTACACTTGGTTTTTTACAGAGATAGACCCCAAATTAACATTCAAAGTGCAAGAAAGTAATTTTGCATGTTTGTTTGCCGGGGGAGGGGGAAAATCTATTTTAAAAGTCTTACATCGTGTCTTTGTTGAGACAGTGTGGCTCTTTACATTCAAGCTCTTGGTTTTCTATCAGTATTTTTAGAGTGCTGGAAGAGGTATCTCAGTTCAGCTTTACTGAAGGGACAACTCAGCATGTAGTATGAAGAATTTATCTCTTTGAGCATGAAGAATTTGCCTGCCTTTGTTTTTCCTGATTATTCTAACCATTAATTTAGTATTTTGTCAGTAATTACCCTATGTCCTTTTCCCTGGACAGTATTCCTTCTTCTTTTTTACCTGCCTATGATTATATTTGGTGCCTTAGGGTCATTATGTCTTACTTTGCCACCCCCAACTGGATGTCCATAAGCCTAATTTATTCAGATAATTTTAAATTTGCTTGCTCCGTGCACCATTTTACACTTATGTGCTATCAGCAAAAAAATTCAACTTCAAAATCACCTGCAGGCTCTTTATATGGAAGTTGAACAAAAGCAGGCACGGTGGTGAAATTTGGGAGCACAGCCTTGCTCCTGTCCCTCTAGTCACCCTGAACCATGCCGTTTTGCTGACGCCTTGCTTCTCGTCCCACAGATAATTCTGAAGCCATTTGCTATTGCACTTTTTCTATATCATGCTTTACTGACTCTACAGATCAATCTCTTTGTGGGGTACAACACCAAATGAATCTCTTCCATCTGGATAAATTATGCCAGTCACTTTGCTTTTGCCTCTCTGTTGAGTAAAGCACTGAAAGAACTCAAAGCACGTTTGAGAGACGTGACGTGAATCCAGCTGCCTTTCCTTCCCCGGGCTGCCTGGTTCTACATGTTGCATAACCCCGTCCCATATTAATGTTTCCAATATCCGTTCTGTGGCTGCAGTTGGGATTACTGGTGAGTGGATTCCTAAATCCTTCCTTGATTTAAAAAAAAAAGGAAAAAAAAAAAAAAAAAAAAAGAAGTTTTGGGGGTTTGTATTTTTTAAAAAATATTATTCTTGTTAAAACCTGGAGTAGCTACTTTCTAGGCATCTGCAAATGCACCTTCCTCAGGAAGCTATCAAGCAGGATTACTAAAGTTTTGCCAATTTCCCTTGCTATTTCCTTCCAACTTCGGAGATGCAGTTAATCTAAGTCTCAGGTCCTGTCAACTTTTAATAGTTCTAATTAACTAACTACCTGTCCAGATTGGATCATAAAGCCTTTTAACATTTAATTTTTTTCCCCCTCAAGAAAATGGATCCTTGTTTCCGGGATATGACCTTCAGCTTCTTCTGTAAATACTCTGGCAAAGGATATTAATTCAGGCTCAGCACAGCATCAGTCTCATCTGTCACTGACTTCTCACTCATTCCCTTCCGTGGCCCCACTGATTCCTTCCCCAGTCCTCTGCTTTTCATATATCAGATGAAAGATCTCCATTGAATTTCTTCACATCCCTGCCATTTTTTAAAAGCATTTGCTACTCCAGCATTTCCTGCCAGTGTTTATAATTGCTCCATTTCAGATGCAATGTCATCGGCAGACTTGCTAAGTAATATAATAATAACACAACAGAGGAAACTGAAACTGTACTAGGGGCCTGAGTGGCAAACTTGTCTGGATCTGGCTATATTGAAGTGGAAGTGGCTCTAGTTTTACAGTGTGTGGCATCAGACCAGAATCTGGCCTTCTACATGAAATAGCTCATACATTACCCCAGGCTTTTTAGCATGACGCAGGGGTGATGCTGCATGGTGTTAAGAGCTCTAAACAATGTTTTGCAGGGTGTTCACAAGGTGTTTGCCAGAACACCTTTTGGAGGAAAGCTTATATTTCCTCAGGAAAAAGAATAATCCGACCTGGTTCTGAAATAAATCCCTTTTTCTCCCTAGAAGGTTGTTACTGCTCTGTGCCTATGCTAGATTTTTTGTGGCACCTCCATATGTTTTTGTGCTTGATTTCATGGCTGCGTTTGATTTACTGCGTCATACTCCATCCCACTGTTACCAGCTCGAGTCCCCAGCTGATAAACTTCTTCCTTCTGTGCATGAAGATGTTACACTCCTGCTGTGAGGCCCCCCGTGCACCGGGAGGGCATGGAGGGAGTTGCCTTGGGAGGGATGTTTCTGGTGTGCAAGTGAAGTGACTCCTGACAGCTCTGTGACCCAGAAAGCACCTTCAAGAGGCAGCTAAAATATAAACAGGTCCCCAAGCCTGCAGGCACTGCTCGCCTGCTTTTACAGATCATTAAGCAGATCAAGAGAGGGCAGAGGTGATGTAAAGCTACCATAGTTTATCTGCGAGGTCTCCATAGCCTTCCTGAAAGATGGTCTATCCGCAGGTTACACACGCTGCCTGTGCCAGAGCCTGGTACTGGAGCAGAGGGTAGGTGTGGGGAAGAGGTTTCTCAGGCCTGGCTACTGCTGCAGCAGGGCTGTGTAGGAACAGCAGCTCGTGTCTCTGCACTCTGTTTCTGGAGGGTACCTTCACCTTGTTTCTGGAATGGAGAATGTTGCAGCAGAATGTTTTAGCTTAGCTGTAACTGCTCTATTTTTTTTTATACCTTAATGTCCTAAATCATATTCTCCGTGTTGCTTAATACCACATCTGGCATTCTTCCCTTCCTTCCCAGTTTATGTACACATTAAATTAGAAAGCAGCCCTGTACCAGATCAAGCTTTGCTTCCTCCGCTTAATGTAATCCACTCTGAGGTCTAGGTAATTAAACTCTCCACCATCACTGCCATGGTCTTGGACATGTTGTGCTTCATACCTGCTGGATTTCATACCTCCTTCCTGGCCAAGCTGTGCACAACCCATTTCTTGTGGTGCATCTCCAAGGCAGGTATAATCCATACCCCTCTGCTATAACCTAGTGTATTCCAGGCTTCATTTTTCAAGATGGGCCAGAGTCTCTTTTGGAAATGGGAGTAAGCCTGGAGCTTAGCTCTGTTCCTGCCTGTTTCTCTCAAGCAACCAGTTAGATACAGGAGTTAACCTGGGGCAGAGCCCAAGTTGGATTTGGTGGAGCTCAAGACAGACAATGGCTTGTGGAGCTTGTGCTTTTATCCTCCTTCTGCTGCCCAACTTCACTTCTGGTCCCAAAAGAGTTAGGATGTTTTAAAAGGAGAGGCCTTAGTTTGAACTCCACGTTAGACTTAGTGAAAGCCAGGTCTTTTTCCTTTTTTTTTTAAGTAAATATTTGACTGTCAGGACCGAGGCTCTGAAGTAAACCAGGACTCTCATTTAGCACTGGCTACCAAAGCAGAGTGGCGAGGAGAGCTGGTGAGGCACGTGCAACACCCAGCACTGTGCACCTGAGCAGTGTCAGCAGTGAAGCAAAAAGGGCCACATGGACAGAGAGTGCTCCATGCTCTTACAAAACGGCTGTCACTTTCAAACAGCATCCATAAAAAACCCCAAAGAGCTGTGGAGTCAGGCTCTAGACATTCACCTGTGTAGAGCTGCTCTTTTGTCTAGGTCCTGGTAAGCAGTAGGCTTATAGTCTGTCCTAAGGACACTTAAACCAACTTGTTAGGATGGGCACACTCTATTAGAGGGCTCCAGAAGTGAAAAAGGAAGGGAGGCAAAACTAGAAATATATTGTGGACTAAGCACGCTTCGTTCTAGCCAAGCCTTTCTCAATTTAAATTCAAAATCATTCCAGCTTTATTTCAAAGCAGAAATAAGGTGTTGCACTACTGTACACAGCTGTTTCCCCAGCTAAGCTTTTTCAGTCAGCAAAAGCGTAAATAATGTAAAATGTGATGTCACTTCAGAAAAAAAAATAAAACAAACAACAAAGTGCTGCTGCTCATTGCCACACTCTGTAGTGGGAAGACAGCTAAAGGGTGTTAGGGAGTTACATGTGTTGGTATGTCTCAGGATGTAACTTGCTTCCAACTTATTCTGGAAAAGAAGCACAGAAATTTTTATTTCAGTTGGGTTTAATTTTGCCATCTCCACATAAGTCTTTCTGTCATCCACTGCAGGTGGATTTTAGTGCCTACAGGATACTCAGTGTTGGTATTTAGGTTGAAGTGGAAGCGTTACCTGGCTGTACTTCCATGCAGCTCTGGTGTTTCATTCCCACACGGGAAGATGTGCTGCTTCTGGTTTTATGACAGTGGCTGGGGACCTCTATGAGCAACAGCAGCATTTTACCTTCAGAACGGATACTATTTAGAGGCCAAAGTAACAAGCAAGATTCCATGAGATTTGAGCCTATTGTGTTTGGTCAGGAGTGTTGAGGAAAGAAGGAATTTAAATGATGTTTGTGTAGAAAAGACATTGCAAGTCTTCTCTGGGTGGCTGACTCACACCAGAACCCACGGTAGCCAAGGTGGCCACACCACTGCTCGTTCTCCTGCCCCAGCCTGACACTGCTGCAGCCAGAAAGACTCAGAAGGCTTCTGGATGTCTTCTTCTAATTAGCTCACCACTGAGGTTGGAAGAATCAGCTTTATTTTCTTTTTTCCCCCAGATAAAGGGCCTTTTCAAGGAGTCCCAGGCGTCCTCCTCCCCCAGCAGCAGCCAGCCCATCAAATCGTGGCCTTCATCCCTGTTTGGCTGCAGAAGAGGACCAGCTGCCTCGATACCTTTTTCTCACCGAGCAGGTAAGTGGCTGTTGCTGTTCCATTTCCCAGCCCCCCCAGGAGGCTGACGAATGAAGCTGTGCTCCTGACACCTTAACATATAATTTGCTACACGCAATTTGTGTCGCATCATACCTAGCTGGAGCTCTAGTTCCTGGAGTACCCAAAATACAGCTACAAATAGATCATGTCATGTCAAAAATGAAATGGAAGGTGATAGTAATCGTGGACTGTATAATTAGAAAGCAAGAATCAGAATGTCTAACTAATGGCAACAGCTGGAATACCTGCACAAAGAGCTAATCAAAAGTCAGTCTGAAATCCAGGGAAGCCTATATATGTCTGTTTCTGCCCCTTCAAAAAACTGCTCAGAATACTGCAAATTACCCTTTGATCGCAGTTCTGCTGGTGGAAACCACATAGAAATCAAGCAGAAGAGAAGAATCTGACTTTTCAGGAAGGTCACATCCACTTAAAGGTACAAAATTGCACACAGTAGGTTTTTCTAAATGTAGACACCTGCCTATAAAATCATGGTGAGTCCGAGTCTAATAAAATTTGCTTGATGTTAGAGAGTCTAAACATCTGTCAGAAGTACAGGGGAGGAGGAGGAGGGAGAAGCAGCTTTAGGGCCATGTAAAAACAAAGCCTTTCTTCTCTCCTTTTAAACATTTCTTCTGAGCCCTGGTTGAACATAGGATGAAAAGCTGCTGTCTTGCAACTGGAGGAAGACAAAGGATTTCTATTTCCACTACTACATCAAAAAGTTCTTTACTGCATGAAAGGTTGTCCCTTCTAAACTTCCTCGGGCTTGTGGCTTAGGTTTTGGGAGAACACAGCTTCTGGTACCACAGAAATCTCTTATCAACAGGGTGTGGTACCTCTGAGCAGTCTGTGTGGTCATGAACTCGCTGTTTGTGGCTCGGGTCATTAGCTCTCTATTCTTTCTATCAATTTTACATTGTATCTTGGGTGAAATATTTAAAAATGAGAGGTTTTGGCTTTTAGAGGTACTGTGGTGGCATAGAAGGGTGGTATATTTGCCCCCAAACTCTGTTATTGCATGGTAAGAATGGCAGAGCAATGCTTTGAGGTGTCAGTGATCACTGAGGCTGGCAGTGATGGTGTCAGTATGAGCAACGGGCTCTTCCAGAATGGGGCCCTAATGTTTGATGTTGCTTTTGAGCTGATGTTTCTCTCTATTATCTGGATTGTCAAAAACATCTCTAGCATCTATTAGAGCTTGTCATGACAATTGTTTGAAAAAAACCCACAAAGCTTCTAGAAAACATTCCTCTGTTAAAGTACAGCATTTCACAAAAGTACAGGGTGTTACAGGGAAGTGTGCTGGTTTCAAAGAAAATTCATCAGGGAAAATTCCTCAGGGCTAGGCTGGAATTTTTTGGAAAGGAAGAGAAGAGAGGATGACTACCTGAGAAACAGTGTGACCATCTGGGGCCTGGTGACCCCATATGCTGTCCAGCCTACGTGCAGAGATGGTTTACACTGCACATCACTGCCTCTGCCACTTTCAGCCTTCTCAGAGGTATTTTGTCATGTGACAAAATCCCTCCCTGCTTCATTTCATGCTATTTGTTCTTTAAAGCAGGTGGGAAGGGCTCTTCTTGGGCCCTGCTGTTGTAAGAGGCTGCTCCACAAACAGCTCATGCAGGAGCTTTTTCCTCTCCTTCCTCCCTTAGGACTCTTCATGGCCAAGTGCAGCTTATCCTGCAGAGAGTATTTCCAAGAGAGTCAGGTATCACCGACAGCCTCCTGATAAACCACTCAAACACAGAGTCAGACTCACCTTTAGACACTTCCACTGAACAAGGAGACCTTCCAAGTGCCTAGTCTTGGAAAGCTCAACCACCAAAGAAAAGCATATTTCTAAATGTCCCCCTGTGAGTGACAGGCTGTCCCCAAAACCTGCTTGGTGAAACGGATGGAACGATTTCCATTGGCAAGCTGCTTGACTGGCTTTAGAGTGGAAGTGAAAAACTGTCTTGTACATTGGGTGGATGAAGCTCTGTGTAGCTAACGTGCCAGATTTCCTACTGTAACTCCACATGGCAGACATGACCCAGTTTGGGGGGATAATATAGGAGAGAAATTTTTAAAATATATTGACAAATCATTTCTGTGTAGCAATTTGAACACGATCTAAGGTTTTATTTATTTAAAATAGGAAAAAGAAGATGTATAGGATTAAGGTGTGCCAACTAAAAATCTTCAATACTCTATTATTATCCCATTAAAATATTTTAAACTAAATTGGTTATAATATTTTTATGAAAGGCTAGTTTGTGAAGGCAACAGTTTCCTACCACATGCAATAAAAAGCGTTTCACATGCATGAAAAACCAGTGTACCAAATTTCAGGCTATAAATAAGGCAGTTGTTAAATGGAAATGGTTAGAAACACTAGCAAAATTCAGCCAACAAAGCAAGGATCAGAAATTTATACCCTCGTTACTGGTAATTACAGTCACATTCTTTACTGAACTGTATTCCCAGCCAACACATAAAAGTGTCCCGATGCATTACCTGCTTAGAACTGTCACCCCCAACACACATGGGCCAGGCAGGGGACCTGCAGCTCTGTGGCCATGCTGGCACATGGGGCTCTGCATGCGCTGCTGCTCGGGTAGCTCTCTACCTTTTAAGCAAAGGAGCTGAAAGCCCCTCAGGGTGTTCTTACGAAATGTAAATTCCCTGACTTGGAGACCTCAGCATAAAATCGCTGCTTTTAGTGGATGGCAGTTTAACACTCTCCTTTCCATAAGAACTGGGGGAAAAAAGAAATGCAGTGCCACGGTTGTTTTTATGTACGTTTGGCAATTGTCTGGTTTTCTTCTTTGAAAAGCAGTTTAGGCATCTCTAAAAAGTATTCTCTTTTTCTTTTTTTTATCTCCATCTTCTTTTTTACCTTTCTTATTTTTTTTCTAAGATGAAGTAAACTATTTCATAGACTTACCAATTAATATTGATAGCCTCCTGTCCTAAGTGCTGTACAGAGTGGAAGTCCCTTCCCTAAAGGTCTTCCCTGATGATCTAGAGCCAGAAAGAGCTGATGGGGATGTACTAAAGCAGGTCTTGCAGGGCAGTGCTGTCGGTAGATTTTTGGCTGGTAGCAGAAAATTCCAGTAATGCACAAATTGAAAAAGTTTGTTCAGCACCAAGTCAGAGATGTGCACAGAAGCTGGGGAGACCTTCCTCCTGAAGGGAAAACAGGTCACACTCACCCTGTTCTCAGGGCTGTGCACAAAGTGCTTCACAAAGCATAAGGCTAGAAAAAGGGGGCAGTTCTGCTTACCCCCCAAGGAACAGGTAAGAAGAAAGCAACCTGAGCCCTCCAGGTGTATCATGCATTCTTCCTTACGGGCAGTAAAGTCTTAATTTATTTCTCTGAACAGCCAGTGTGGTCCTGCACCTGTCTTCCCTGGATTAATCACAAGGGGTTCCTTAATGCAGGCAAACTCTTAGGGAGACTTGCTTCTCTCTCCTGTGAAAGCATGCAGGAAAGAAGGCACTATTTTTTTTTACTTAGTCACATTTCAGATTAGATCTAGGTGATATAAGCACAAGACACATCCTTAACTAGGGGGATCTGCTAATCCACATAACCAACACACGAGTGCAGGACTGTTTCTTGTGTTACACTCACAAAACAATGCCTAGTGTTTGCTAACGGCCGTTCCCTTCTAAATACTGCATGTTACTCCTCCATTAATTACTGACACAGTTTGCAGGAATTATTCTGTAATTAATTGGCTCCTAAAACACTCTGCTGTATGTCTTTCACATTTGGGAAGTGCTACTCAACATCCTGTTTTTCGCACAAGTTTTTCGCACAAGCTTTGCCAGAGCTCTTTGAACATGTCATCTTGGCAGATAAAAACATGACTTAGGAATGGCTGCAAGAAAGGAGATAGTCTGAAGAGTTCTAGAAGCAGTGGAACACCACTATTAAACGTAAAATTAATGTGCCATTCCTACATCATGAAATCCTTCCTACCAAATGATAAACCAGGCAATGCTGTAAAAAGTTTGAATGCAGACTCCTTCATCATTTATGTTGTAATTCCAGAATTGGTTCAAGCCTTAGACTAATTTATCTGAATCCATTTGAATGATGCAACTGATATAATGGCATAAATAATAATCTACACAAACCCAGCACCCCTCCCTAGGATGGATCCCAAAGTAAAGCATTAGTTGTGGAAATGAAGCCACAACTTCAGGCACCCGTGCCAGCTGTTGTTACAGATCCAGTTTTCCCTGCTGCCTCTGGTGAGCTGTAGGGATTCAGTGTCACAGATGAGCGGGCTGCTCTCTGTGAGGAAAGCAGCATCTCCTCTGCAGAGAGTTGCAGCAAGAGAGGGAGGCAGGCAGAGGTGTAATTATTTCTGTGGCACATAGTTCTTTATGATCTCTAATGACTGAAAATACTGGGAATGATTTTAAGTCTCATTTGACAGAGTGTCACAAATAGTAAATAGCACAATCCCTACTTCACAGGGCTGTTTTCAAAAGCCAATCTCATCGCACCAGCCCATGCAGCACTCGTTGTTCAAGGCTCCTGGAAAATCTTGGCATTTCTTTAGGTGCTTACATGGGAGTAGAAATCTTCTGAAAATCGAGTCCCAGCTGCAGGAGCTGCGAGGCCTTTGGGAAATGCCAACCACTGGCTGGATTGTAAAGCAGGAGATCACGCAACAGCCTTGGAGTAAATCAGTATTAGGAACAGTTAATCCACACCCACTATCCAGCCAAAATACATAAAATAAAAGCTCTTAGTGCATTACACTAATGCAAAGCCCAAGATAATACAGTGGGGATGTTCTCCCATGTGCCAGAATGCCTGTTTGAGGTTGGGAGTGCTGATGATCAGGGCACAACTGAGCACACCGAGGAAGGTCTCAGGGACAGAAAGAGAGGCAGAGTAGGAAAAGTTTCCTCCAGGCTGGAGGGTGGTGTCACCACATCTATCAGAACCACATGCTACAAGCTAACTCCTCATGCTTGCTCAGTGCTGGTAATGACAGCCATGACAACCTGCCTACTGCCTGCTCTGGCAAATACCAACTCGCCCGATCAAAACAACTAAATGGTGTTTCAATTTTCTCTACCTTTCTCCCTAAAATTCCCCTGTCATGACACTTTTGACACAGTGCTGCTCTTTGGCTTTGGTTAGACCAAATGGCAAATTGAGCCCTTTGCTTTTCTGCTGAAGCCTTCTGGGTTTCCCACCTCCATCTGGTTTGTCTGTGCACTGAAGCCATACACAGAAGGTAAACTCTTCAAGGAGAACAAAATCTTACCAGGCACAAACCTCTACAGTGCAGTACTGAGGGCTGCAAAGTGCTTCCCTGAAAAGGAGCTCCTAAGTCATCCCTGCTATGTTGTAGATGCAGTTGTGGCTTTTTATTGGAGAAAATTATTCTAAGCTATGTATTAATTTTAAAAACAGATGGTGGTTGTGAAGATGGAGGCAATCAGTATTGTGGTGGTTCTGTTCAGTAGCAAATGGAGCTGGATACAATTTCATATGGTTTGGGTGCCTTGTAAGAGTTGAAGATGAATAGATATGCACAAAATGAAACAAAATCATAACCATAGCTACCACATCATCTGCTTTCTGGACTCAGAAGAACTAAGTGGGTGCTGGAACTGAAGGACCAGTCTGTAAAGTTGGGCTCCCAGAATAAGACGACACACTACACAGTAAAATACAGTAGGAGATTGCACGGCTGCATGTTCAGCCCCTGTAAATACATCAGTGCACTTTGATCTCCAGGGTTGCCAGGCCAGCTTCCGCTTTTGTTAAATCAGATGCTTTTTTTGATGAATCTGCAGTGGATGTGGTGGGTTGTCGAGCATTACACTGAGCTAAAACTACTGAGACAAGCAATTGTGGACCATCTAAGCTGAAGAGCATTAACAATTAAGCTTTGGTGGCAGTATTTGATAAAAGAAAGATTCATCGCCCTAAGTTTGCTGAAAGGACTGCTAATGTTGTGGAGTGTTGGACGTGACTCTGAGGAGAGCACAAATGTGGGCTCTGATTAAATGAGTAAAATGTGAAGGAAGTTAGTAGTGAATTTAATAGGAGAGTAGCTTAGCCTGGAAGTTAGACAGATGAATTTTTGCATAGTAAGAGAAATTTTACCAGCTATTTGATGAATGTATGGTTGTGTATGAACGTGTTTGATTAGAAACCAGTGGCCAACAGTGATCCAGAGCACAAGAGAGAGCAGAGAAATGTACTGAGGAATGCAGAATTGACTGGCCCGTATTAATACTGTGACAGCAAATACAGCTAAGCTATCAAGATAGTAGAAAGGCTTTCTAGCTCTAATACAAATTCCCAAATTGTTTTGGCACTGAACTCAGAATTGCACAGGCAGATGCATAGGATGACTCTGAACATGATAGGAACGCAAAGAGCTGCTTTTGCTGAAACATGGAAACCCTATCCTTAGTGCTAAATGGAAAAAGCCCTGATATGGGGAGACATCAGTAAAAAAGCCAAGTGTTGTCAGGTGAGAAAATGAGGTCAAAGTAAAAGAAATGTACTTTCTTCTAATGTTTAAGGAGGTGGAACCAAAGCTGAGTTTCAAACCGGCAGGAAAAAAAATCGAGGGAGATAAAATGATGCAGGAATCTGACTGAGAGTGCAGCTAAATCAAAGAGGTAGGAATTAATGATCTACCCTGGGTATAATACACATGGCATAGTTTAGGTGGCCCAGCAGAAGCAGCAAATCAAACTTAGTGAGAGGTTTGGAATCAGGAAAACTAAAAAAAAAAAAAAAAGAGATCAATTTATTGCAGAGGGAGAAAAGTTTATAATAAATGGGAAGCAAGGTATAGTGCCAAGTGAATATGTGGGATTAGCTAACTGTATTGTTTTCTTCTTGAGAAACATCACTGAGCAGTAATATAGCTTCTGTTCTGGAAGAAGTATCAGGCCTTTGCAGGAAGAGCTTCAATGTCTTCTCAAAATAGGGTTCTCAACCTAGACCTTGAGGTGAAACACTGCAGTTGTCACCCTCCTCCCCAAAATGTTACTGGGGACACCGAGTTACACCTGTCTAACTAGGCTGTACTTTCCTACCAACACACAAACCTCTAAACCAAAAGCTTTATCTAACCATCTGCTGTGATTATACTAAATGGTACCCCAAAGGGTAACACCATTGGTGTTACTCTATCCTCCTTGTCCTTAGCCTGCCAGACGGGCATGACACTTGATGACAAAAATGAGTTGGGGTTGGATGGAGGAGTAATCAGCTCCCTTCCCTGGTGCGTGTTCATGCTGTTAGAGCCTCCACAGGTGAGGCACCTCCTGTTTCATCTCCTGACTTCATCGCAAGTGCTTAAAGGGTGGTCACAGCCAGTGGAGGAAAACATCAAGCAAGAAGCTTTAGCTGAGATGAGAGTAGGGCTGAAGGGAAAATGCAGGTTAAAACTGTTGAGGCTCTTTACAAGTTATCGGAACTGAGTCATCGTTCCCTTTCCTCCTGCTGCCAAATCAAACAACGTGCGACTAGAACCGAGAGAACTGTCCTTTGAAATAGAAACAGCATGGGATCATTAATATACAGCTTATGTTTTCTATGCTGTATCAAACCACGTATCCCCTTCTTCCTGGGTCAGAACCAGCCACGGCTAGGAGACAGATCGCTTCCTAATGAAATGGAAGCATTATGATATCTGCCTTCATCACTGTTACTGAGCCAGCAGACTTCCCTGCTTGGTAGGTCTATTTCAGAACCTACAAGATAAATCCTTTTGGGTAAAAAGCACTGGAGGAATTAAGTGGTATTAGAGACATAACGTGTGTATGCAGATCCCCATGTATTCTAAGGCTCTTCCTAACCTAAAAACTTTTAAAAGACATCCCCAGTGTACAAAAATGATCTCCAGAAATCCCTCGTTGGGCAGTCTGTAACAGTACCTCTTAGGGCAATTCTTCTTTCAAGATGGGGACTGCAAGAGGTGTTAGAAACTTGGTTGCATTGATTTAAATGTATTTGGACTTCTGTTTGGAGAGATCTGGGCACATTATCCTTAATGAAGAGAGAAGAGGTGAGAGTTTCATCCCTCTTCCTCCTTTACACCAGATATCAAGGAACAAATAAAGTAATAATAATAATATTAAAAAAGAACAAATAAATTAAAGCCACCCTCATCTCAGTGACAGATTGCTGGAAGCAGGGCAGAGGCCAGCTGTGAGAGTCCTGATGTGGGATATATTGGCAGGGAAGGGGTTTGGAATGGCAAGGGAAGAAAAAAGACACTAGTCTGGGGAGGATAACCTTGGGATGTTTATGAAGGCTGCAGGACACTCTTGATTACATCACTGACTTCTCCAGTGCCCCCAGTCAGGGTGACCTAAAGCTCTAGGACAGCTTCTCACTCTGGAGTAACAGAGTTTTGTATTTTTAACTATTATTGGCATCATGGATAATCGATTAGGATCATACAAAATAAGGAGGAAACATCCAGGAGTTTAAGTTACTTACAGGAAAGAGAGATTTCATAACTCTAACAATAAATATGAACTTTCAAGTATGTTGTTTGGGTTTTTTTAATTCAATAAGTGGAAACGTAGTAAGGAGAAACAAATGTTGGAAATGCAATCCTGAAAAGTCTGGACTTGTTGAGTGATATATTAATGAGTTGTGAAAATCTAAAAACCACAGAGAAAACAAACACTAAGCAGAGAAAATTCAACTCTTTCTCTCCCTTTCTCTCTCCTAAGTGTTTTAAGGGAGGAATGCATCAGGGTTAATGGAAGCTGCACTGTGCTTGTACAAGAATGGGTTCTGAAACTTCCTGAAGAGGTGGTGTACAGGCTGGGCTGGAGTAATTGCAATAATTATACGTTACTATTAACATATTTCTTCATCTTGGTGGCAAGATTTACTTTGAGGGAAATGTTAGCAGGCGTTTATTGGAGGAAGAAAATAAGACTCGCATACTAGAGATTCCTGGAGACAGGTAATGTGGTCAATCTCACAGCTGGAGCAGACTCTTCCCCAGTGACAAAGTGATCTTACGTGTCCACTAGCCTGAAGGAAGACCAGTGAGTCACATCACGTCCACCTTTCTCTCCTGTAGCAATACTGATTTTCCCTCTTTCTGTAAGGATCTCTAATCTATTCCAGCTGCATCTGCCTTTAAAATCCTGCCTCAAAATTAACTTTTTACTGTCATTCTTCAAGATAACAGCTTGCCAAAGATACCTAGTGTGTTTGGTAATATTTCCAGTTAAAGAGACTGTACCTAAACCAGCTCTAACAACAACGACCTTCATTCACAACTACCCTATCGTGCAGAGTTGCTGTGAGCTCTACTACTACTGCTCACGTCTTCACCAGTCTTCCCCTTATCATTGCATCCCCCCCTGGCTAATCATATTGCCTCTTGATTTAAGTCTGCAGTAAATATGATCAGTATTTGAGTCTTCTCTGGATCAGCCTTGCATTGTGCTCTGGGAACCCGTCGTTTCCCTGCATGCTGTGTCTTACAGCATCTCCTGATTGTGAATGGATCATTTGGGCACTATGGGTTGGACTCGTATCACCTGACTTTACCTTTTAACATAGAAATCTGAATCAAGGGAGAGAGATAAGAATCTTTAAGATGCCATTCAGAACTCTGTGACCCATACTCTAAAGCAGATTATGTTATTGACAGCTCAAGTTTGGTCTCCCCCAGGACTGCTCTGCAAGCAAACGGCCATTGTACATATGTAAATGGCTGTATGGATATGCATGTATTCATTTTGAAGTCTACCCTCATAAGCAAAAATCATTTGGAAACTTCCAGTGTTCTGTTAGGAAAAGTGAGTGGGTTTGTTGAGCTGGATCAAACGCAGAGGAAGATCAGGGAACTGAAGTGATTACCATGAGGCAGAGTAGCCAAGGGAGAGTATCAGTCAAAGTTAACAGTCAACTCAATTCTGGAGGCTTAGCATGGGGCGCATATATTATCTGTAGACTCATGTATCACTCTGGAATGAATGGGATGCAGACAGATATTGGAAATACAGACTCGATAACAACAGAAATGAAAGATGAGTAACCCTAAAATCCCTAAATATAAAAGGACATTTATCATCACTGCAGCAGGAAGTGAACCACAGGAATGCAGATAGAATTATACACGGCGATGAATTTCATATGGTAGGAAAATGAGGGAGCTTAATACCACTGTCAGTGTGTGAAAGGAACATTCCTTAAGGGTCCACTTCTTTTACAGACTCTACAGGTCTGTTGTGACTCCACTGCTCTACAGTCACGGCGTGGCACGGGTGGGGACCCCAAGCATTCCTGGTTCAATGAACTTGCTCTTTTGTCCACAGTCTGCAGCAGATTTGGCAGGGGTGGGGTTTAGCAGTGGGAAAGGGAATGATGGAGGGAGAAACAAAAAGCTAATTCTGAGTCTAAAGTGAATAAAGAGGAAGGCAAAAAAACTCCAATCACTACAGTCAAAATATTTAGAAGCGTTCCCAAATTAAATGATACATTTAATTTCTGATTCACAACAAGACTGACATTCTGTTTGACCTACAAGCTCACATGAGACTTCAGTGATATGCAGTAGGAACTCTGTGCGAAGAGATAGAAAGCTCTAAAACTTGCAGCACAAGCTGAATGGTACATGAAGGCATTCCTGTTTTTGAGGTAAACAGATTATTGGTGTTCTTGGTACCTTGCTTTTAAAGATGCAAAATCAATACCAAATTTAGGCAACTATTTATTCATTCATACGAGTGCTTTTACAATAACACAGACATTTAAAGAGTCATAAGATAACACCTGCAATTTGTCTAGAAGTACTAAAAGAGAATAATGTATTGTTAAACAAAATGATCAATGTCTGAGGTCTATGACAACTGTTAAAACAACAGCCTTTCACAGGCAGTGCTATTAAATAATTTTTAATTTGCAGTAATAGTGGGGTTCAGTTTCTCTAACAATCCTGTGAAAACATCCACAAAAATATTGAGAGAACGTTTATTTTGTGGCAGTACTAATCCTAGGTGACAGACAGTGTTCTCGAGGCTTTTTTTTGTTGACGAAGACAACAATAATACTTCCTCATAAATAGCTGTATAATGACTGCAATCTGCAAAATCCAGTCATTAAAAGAAATCTACATTCAGAGAGCACAGTCCTCTCTCTTTCTGAAAAACAGTTTCCTTATTATGACTTTTTTCCTTTTTTGATTGAGCCAGATGCCAACAAATTTCTTTTGGGGTCTATTCTTTAAAAACCGAGAGCAAATTATTAGCAGAAGCCAGCAGCAAAATAACAACAGAGTGCAGTTTCCTACAGCAAACTTGAGAAATAATTAACAGACCCCTTGTGCATCTTCACATTCTCCACGGTGTTGCTGCAGAGCAGAATCATCGTTTCCATGCCGAGTTCGGGGCACAGCTCCTTGCTCGTAACAGGACTTGGTTCAGCAGAGCTGCCATGGCAAGTGTGGATTCAGACCATCTTAAGATGCCAACCAGCAGTCCCTGGGACTGCAGAAGACTGGCCCAGCCTCTGGATTCATCTCAAATCACATTATTTTACCCTCAGGACATCGAATAGTGCTGACCTCTCGTAAGTCTGACCCATGTCTTGTGGTCAGGGCCAAGAAATAATTAACGGTCTCAAATTAGCATTCTTCAGTGTCATAAACCCATTAGAAATAGCATTAAAAAAAGGCAAAAAGCAGTACTTTCCCCTTCCCACCTCCTGGCTTCCTCCTAGGATGGCTGTGGCTGTAAACCAAAGATCATTAAAGAGGACTTTTGTATTAATGATTGAGTGGATGCTACGATAATCAGATAATGGCTATAGCAGCATTCATTAGAAGTCTCAAGAAACTCATCTTTGCTATGCATGATAAACTCATTTCTTCTAAATACTTCGACAGCATTGTTGATTAAGCCTTTAATGTTCATTTTATCTATAAGGGCAATTGTTTTTTGGTCAGTTTATTGCTTTGTGTAACAGCAAACCCAAATATTAAATGGGCTTGAAAGGTGTTAAGGAAAACTCTGCATACTGAGTGCTCTCTACCCTAAAGTATTCCTGTAGTTGTTTGGGGTTTTACTTACACAGTCCAGCTATAAAAGAAGTAAGTCTGTTAAGCTGATCTGAGTTCTCAGCTAAAATGTCTTGAGCCATTAAGTACCAAGAATAATAAAATAATATTAATTAACAATGGGCATTCCTGATGTCCTGCTTAGGGCAGTGCTTTGCAACTTGGAATCAAGCGGATCCAGCGGAGCAGGGATAAGACAGAGTTTCAAGACTGAATGTGTATTGGTCCTTGTTCAACTACTTGATAATATCTCCTGGCCTGCCTCTAGCAAGTTTTAACAAGATCACTGTACTCAGGGCCTTGTTTCTTGTGTTCTGCAGATGCAGTGTGAAGCAGGTGTGTGTCTGCTCAAGGGGGCTAAAGTTACCCCCAGAAAATGTCGAAGCACTGACTGAAACATAACCATCATTCAGAGCACGTAGTAAGGTGTGCAGGGAATCATCTGGCATGCCAGCGAGTGAGTGAGAGGTGAGAGGGCTTTCTCTGGGGGCTCATCGAGGCAGCACAGCGCCGGCTGCCATAATAACAACTCTCTTGCTGGCAGGAGAGAGCAGCTTAAAATATTTGTGTGACTGCACATTTGAACGGGACTGCCCACGCTTGAGAAGGGAGAGCTATCTTGCTGAAACAAGAAAGTTTGCTCCTGTCCCTTGTGGCACCTTCTGTGTTTTGTTCTGCCCTGATTTTCCTGTTAAATCCTCACAATGCACTCTATCTGTATTTCTTCCACTGCTCTTAACAGGTTTTGGGGTTTTTTTTCTTTGTTTGTTTGGGGTTTTTGATTGCTTTTTGATGTGTTTGTTCTTGTCCTTCCCAAGTCCAGTAGCTCAAATCTTGTCGCTGTTCTTGGGATGTAATGTATTCGTCTGGCCACCTGTTTGCATCTGGGTTATCATTTCCTTTTCCCAACATCCTCTTCCTTGAACATCTGGGGCCACAGCTGTAAGTAGGTGAATACTGAAAAACATTCAGGGAAGCAGGATGACAGTCACAAACTGATGGCAACAGGTATTGTCTAAACCTCAGCAGATACCTTTTCCACGAGACAACACTTGCTGCTGAATGTCCTGCCTTACAAAAAGAGGGACATCTGGAGATACTGAGGTCATCTAAACAAACCCAGGTGGTCTTGGTAGCCAGGTCTTGACCTGTATCCTGTGAAGATCCCAGCAGTGAGAGTATGAGGATCACTGTGGCTTTTCTTTTTCCTGGGCACCGTTGTTTCTCAGCTGGCAGCGTCCCCTTGAACGCAGCGCGGCGACGTTGACTTGCATCGGTGACGGATCGAACCCTCTGGGAGTTGGCATAATTGGAGACTGGGAACCTGGACTCCTGCCTAGGAAGCAGCAGGAAAGCGGCTGTACTTGAAGCAGAATCAAACCAGAATCAAAGGAATGGGAATATTTAAGCTGTGACAACTTTTTTTAAAAAAAAATCACTCTGCTACATTATTTTAGTAAATATTTGTAGGTGTCTGTAATAGGGGAGTAATCACTGCATTTCCTTTCAAACAAAACCAAGGAGAGCAGTTTTCAGTAATACTGGATGATAAGCAGGGCTTTCTAGAGGATGGTTTTAACCTTCTTTCTGCTGGCAGATTATGCATTGCAGCAGTTCTCGGGTGTCTCGCGTGTTCAGCAGGGAGCTGGGGTGGGCTGTGTGAGTGGAAAGCAGGGATGCAGGCACAGGGGAGGTGTTCAGGAGGTCGCTGGTCACAACCACGAGAAGGAGGAATGGTACATATGTGCCAGCAGAGAGATGGGCATCTACAGAGGGAAGGGAAGGGAAGTAGGTGCCTGGCACTGCTGGAAGTCGCAGAGTTGAACCACAGCTCAGAGGGGTTGGCTTCAGTATCTTGGGTTAGATTGGAACCCAGGTCTCAGAGAGTCCATGGAATAATTTGTAGCTCAAATGATGTTAAAGAGTTATGAAGGATTCCAGGCATGGGATGCATGTGTGCTGTTGTTGGTGTGGACAGTGTACAAGACATTTCCCTATGTTCCCATGTGTTTCTTGCACCAGTGCAAGAAAAAATAAATTGGTTTGGGAACTTTGAGAAAGCTCATGAATCTCTTCCTCAATTTACCTGCTGTCCCAGAAGGAGAGGACAGTATATTTGTAGTCTGCAATGAACTGCTGCATTCACCAAGGGCTTGCTTCACCTTCTTCTTCTAATTTTGGTTCAATGATTATAGTACTGATGGGTTGGGGTAGGTTTACAGTGGCCAGTTTGCAGATACACATCGGAACCAGTCACGAAATGAACAAGAACAGAAAGTGAATTGTAGTTTGTTTCTCCTTTTTTTGTTTGTTTTTGCAACTTTGTTTCAGAACAACCATAATATTTACAAAGGCGGGACAGCTCCTGTGCTCCGGGTGTTGCAGTGTACTGCTCTCGCTGCACTCCTGCTGAAAAATGAAGTAGGAATGGTCTCTGGATGAAAAACAGCCTGTGATTTTTAACTTTCCATCCCTCCCATCAAAGCACAGATTATGGTGAAAAGGACAATCTGGAATTGTGTTCTTAAGGCTCATCATGAGAAAGTTGTAGCTGGAAGGTTGGCTACCTCACTGCTAAACACGTGCACATTTTCCACTCTTCCCATCCTCTTCAGCTCCCAGGCTCAGGGTAGACTGCAGGAGAAAACAGATTTGTATCTGAAAACAAAACTGAGCAGAAGGTTTCAGAGAAAACCCATCTGAATTTTACTGCACACTTCTCCAACTCCAGAACGGTGCCCAGGTTTGCCAGGCTGGAGCAGAAAGGTTATATATAGCACTGCAATTTAATTCACATGACAATTAAAAAATACATGAAACGGTCTTCCTTATGCATGAGAAAAGATTATCAGAGTTTTCCCCTTTTCCTCTTTTAGGTTATTAAAAATGTAACTCCTTCAAGAGTAATAAATTAACTCGGAAAGTATTGCTGAAGTGAGACCCAGGTTGTGATTAAAGGAAGTTTGGAGTTCAGGAGAAGTCTGTTTGAAAAACGTCCTCGGTGTTTGGAGTATCGCATATGGCTTTTGACAACTAATTTGGGAGAAAAGTGGTAGGGAATGAACCTCAACAGGAAAAGCGCTTGTTTTTTGTCACTTTGTGACATTGTGGAAACATTGTTTCCCCTCATTTGTATTTTTCCCCATAAGTTTGTATTAAAATTTATCAAAACAGAGAAGACTTTGAAAAAGGCAGCGGAACTGTCAGAAGGGATGACGTTAGCTAGTCGGGAAGGTTACACTTTACTATGTAAATACACGTTCAGGGGATTTTAAAATGCGTATCGTGGGGTTAGAGGCAGATCAGCAGTTTGATAAGGTGCACTGGGTCCAAGTAAAGCACACCGATCCATAACAGTGGATGTGATTTCTTGGAGATCTGCGAGCCATCTGACTGACCATAACTGTCCCTCTTCTGTACCAACCGGTCTCTCTCGTTGAGTATTAACCATGAGGCTGCCGGTCCTCGCCAAACCCTGCTGCCAAAATCCACCTCTTCTGGCTGCTCCTGGGAAAAAGTTCCCGTGGCACTTTCCTGTGGGTAATTCCCAGGCGTTGAGTACCCCGAGCTTGAATTCGGGTTGGAGCAGAAGAAAATAAAACTTCACTCTGTTGACCAAACCTTCCTTTACTTACAGATAAAGCCAGTGAAATGGTGACTTTCTCTTCTTTTTCTGTAATTTACAGATAGCTGGAATGATTTCCCTGGCAGACACATCCATTTCTTAACTGCTCGGTGCCTGCGCTGGCTGCGCCAGGCTGCAGCAGCGTCCCTGTGAGTGGATGAAGAACTTGTGATGTGTAATTTCTTCGGTGAATAGAGGCCTTTTTCTGTGCTCGCAACAACTCCAGGGAAGGCCGGTGGGGTTTGGTTGAGTTTTTTTTTACGCTTAGGGGTTGAAATTCTTTAAGGAACTGCTGTGTGGTCTCATGTGGTACCCGTGTGTCAGCAGCTCGTTGAGAGAAGCGTTTCGAATGCCGGTGGTTCAGGTGCGGGGGGTGTGTGGCCTGCACGGACAGGTGCCCCGCACCTCCTGCTCCCGGCCACCAACGTCCTTCTCGCAGGCAAACGGCAAATAAACGTTCAGCAAGAGCTTCCAGCGATTAGCGAGACATTTGCGTAACATCCGCGACTGGGCTGGTTCCATTTCGTCTCGGTGTGCCTGAAATCTGCAGCACCTCACGCCTGCAAAAATACTTGGGGGGGTGGGAGGTTGGTGGTCATGAGGGCTACA
>VWZY01001550.1:295680-307396 GCA_013399075.1 Chloroceryle aenea | reverse complement strand
TCAGACTGGTGGCTGTCTCTGGTTTCTTTTATTATTCTTTATTATTATTATTTTTTTATTTCATGGCGATCATGACGGTGCGGGGCGGTTTGTAGGGACGGGGAGGCGGGAAAGGGAAAGTTTTAGCTGAACGCCTGGCTCCCGCCGTCGGAAGTTCAGGGGAAAGGAATGTCGAGTTCATCTCCAGGTTGGCTGGCAGCAGTTTGCCCAAGGCAGACAGTTGGCCATAGAGCCCGGTAGTCGGTGAAACGTGCCCAAGTAATCTCTTTGGCAATATCTTTCACAAAATAACCCGCTCATGGCGTACAAAACACAATGGAAACCTAGCACAGGTACAACCGAACCCATTTTTGACTGAACTGTACGTACGGTTATTTTTACCACGTGTCCTCGGAGCTGACAATGAATTGCATTTCCCAGAGCTGTAAGGACAGGTTTTCGGGTGTGCGAGCTGTACGAGAGGCAGGCAGAGCCCATGTCGCAGGCGTTTCGGTGAACGCATTGGGTACGACAGACAATGGGAACCGAAAGACACAACCGTGAGGAAAATGGCAATTGGCTGATATCGTTAGGAGAGGGAAACAGGCGAGAGGAAAGACTAGTAATCATACTTAATCCCTTGTCATTATTGAAATTATAGTGTTGCTGGTTAGACGCACATATCAGATGCGTCTGAAGGTGTCGAGGATGATGGATTTAGTACAGGAATAGTGTGTGCTGGGTGACATCAAGATTTGTAGTCACAGAAATTAGCAACTAAGTGAGAAATTGCAACTCCCCTCTGTGTGTGCGCGCAGTAGGGTTCATTCCCTTACTCATTGCTTGTGGGAGTTCTCTCCAAGAAGAGCTGGGATGTGGGATTCCGGGGGAAAAGCAACACCGAGAGCCCGTTAATTTGGTCTGTGTTAAATAAACAGATACAGTGGTGTTGGTATTGATACTGCCATGGGACAAAAGCAACATTTGGAGGTTTAACTGACTACGTTTGGCTGATGCCATTAACTCTTTCCTAACCAGCTTCATCAAAACTAATTAATTTCTCCTTGCACGAGTGAACTGGCCTTGCAGAAAGTTCCATTTGTATCTTAGCTGTTTTTTGTGAAGGTGCGGTGGCCCAGCATCACTGGCACAAAACCCAGGGTGGACTTCCCAGGTGCTAGAAACTAGACTGGGTTTTCAACTCTTCTGTTTCTCAAAAATAGACCTTTGTTGGTTTTGTAGCAAGTTCTCCAAGAAGAAGATACATAATGTCTCAGTCTGTTAATGATTAATTACAACGCTGAGTACAGGCTAAAAGAGACTTCTCTGAACCAGAGATGTGGACAACCCCACCCCACCCCCCCTGCACTGGGGGTGCCTTTGTGCGCGGGGTTCCCTCATTAGGCTTGCAAATCAGGACGCTGCTGGGCTTTAATATTTGTGATAAACGATAGGTTCTGATGGCTTATTGATTTGTGCCGAAAGTGAGCTATCTCTGGAAGAAACGAATTTGTACCTTATCAGATCTTCCTATGGGTTTGTGTGCATCTCGGAGCCCTTCTCCAGAAATTCTTTGCTGCTGACAGAGGTGTTTGACAGCCTTAAAAACTGCTCAGGCGTGTTATGAGAATGCCACCCGTTAAAATTGTTTAACCACTGTGACTACTAAAACCCATGGTTTTATTAGCCACTTGTGTGCTCTCATAACCACCTGCCTTCACTTCTTTTCTTCACTCTGTCTCTGCTCTCTCCCTCTCTCCTGTCTGTGCTTCACCAGATACATAAACACAAAAGCTCCTCTGCTGCTAGACCATGACTCGAAGGAAGCAGGTTTCTCTCTCCAGCTGTGGAGATGTCAGGAAGGCATCACTTCTCTGCAGGTCTTGGCCCATCACAAAGTTTTGTTATGGGATGTGGCTGATTTCTTTACAGAAATGTGGCTTGTCGGTAGGAGAGGACGCGTGCCCAAGCTGGGTGACTTTATTATATGGTTGCTTTTCTTATGTCTTCTTTCTTCTCTTATATTTTTGTCTCTTTTTTTCCCCTTTAATAATTTAATGTAACTAATAAAGAGTGGCAGCAGGACTGCCTGAAGCACGTGTGCAGCAGCAGTGCTCTGGCTGTAAGGCCACCAGCTGGCAGGGTGTTGGAGAGTGACAGGGCCTACCTGGGGGCACTGCAGCAGCAGCGGTGGCTGCGGGTGGGCGAGAACAGGCACCCCACAGAGACAGCTTCTGGGGCTTGTTTGGCCTGTGCTCTCAGGGAAGCAGCAGCTCGGCGAGGGTGATCCCCCGTCACCTCGGTGGGCATGGTCCCAAGGGCACACCCCAAGGATCGAGGGGCTCGCGTTCCACGACATGCTTGTGAGATTTGTGAATTGTGCTCGACGGTGGCTGCGAGTTGTGGAGGTGATTGAAGGCAGGGGATGGAACTGTGTTTAAAAACAAAATAAATGAAAAATGAGAATAATAACAATAAACAGTGAGCTGGCTGATCCCACGGAAACCATTTCTCGCTTTTTCCGTTAAATCTCTTCTTCTGCTGGTGCAATGAAGGCGTAGGATATAACTCTCAAGGTTAGTACACAGAGTCGAAGACAGATTCACATGAATGCTTTCCAGTCCCTGACCCTTGCATTTTTAATGGAATGCTTTCCTCCCAGCATTTTTTTAAACACTTGACTTATTTTTTTTCCTATTTTTCTTGTACTATTTTCACCTCAAAAGTGTCCCAATGCTCTAGTTTTTCATAGAATGTTATTATTACTAGGAAATTTTATGTACGGTAATAATAAATCTATAAAAATAAGATTGACGTCACGTTGCACGCTGCCTACTTGTGTATGTATATTCTGTGTTCATTCAGATTTACAGTCGGTTTAAAGAGACATAATCTTTATTTACCCATAGAGACTACTTATTTTCCTCTGATTGCTATACGCGCCTAGAACTTCAGCTGCAGGTTATGAAGATTAGGAGCCTGACGTTACTTTAATCCCCCTCCCCACCCCAATTCAGCGTATAAATCTCAGTTGCCCCCCTCCTCGCTTCCTTTAGCGTGGCAGTAAAGTCAGGCGGAGGGGCTGACTCGCATTGGCAAGGTCTGAAGGGTTTGGCCCAAACGTGAAATAGCAGTCCACTGGGCATCCTCTCATCGTCGTAGCCGGTGCCACTTGCTTCATTCCTAACGACCTCGCTAATTGCTCGTGTGTGCTGTTCAAACAAACGTTTGCATACCCACCTGAAATCCTAAACTACCGGCATCCAAACCTGAGGCGCCTCGCCGAGTCGCGTTTCCAGCCAGCGGGAGTTTGCGATGGCCTTCGCCGGGGCCGGGGTTGCGATGATTGATTTCAACGGGAACGGCGTCTGATCCTGAAAATCTTAACACCATCTGGCATTGCCACAGGGGAGAGAGGCTGCGCTGGCAACCTCCGCGCTCGCACTTTGTGTTGTGGTAGCGCGGCGGGAGCGCTGTTAAGGGAAGACTGCTGAGCTCTGTGGATAGGGGTCAATTAGTAGGGGCCTCAAGAGGAAGCAATTTCCCTGCCGTCTATCTAGCTTTAAATTACATGCATAAGTTAAGCGACGGCACGATGGAATTGAGTAGCGTGAGGGGGAACTGAAAAGCTTGATAAGGCGCAGGCAGCTAACACGATCCAAGTGGCTAACTGGAAGGTGGAAAGACAGACCAACTCGTAGCATGTGTGGCCATTCTTTACGGATACCTTGCTGTATGGCAGTGTTTCTCTTCTCCCCACCACTGCCTCGTACCCCTCCATCCGACTGAGGCTCCCCATGCGCTAAACACGATGCGAGTGGGCAAAAAAGCAATCCCTGTGCCTGGGTATTTACAGCTGGAGCAAGAACTGTGGTCTGTCCCGAGCGCAATTCACGTTAGCTCTTGGCTGCAAAGCCCTGCTCGGCCCCCAGTGCTATTTTTTTCCCTCTCTGCTTTGCGTGTGTGCCCGTTGTGTTCTGCTGGGATGCTCTTGTTTCCCCATTCCCAGGCCTGTGCCTGCAGGGAGGGTGCCTGGTGCTGGAAATGGCAGTGGGCACCACACGAGAGCCCCTGCCGGGTGACTGCAGCCAAGCTCTTGCCTGGGGCTTCTGACATGGTGTGCAATCCTGCGGTGACAGTGTTGGCAGGAAGGAGGGCAGGCAAGAAGCAGGGTGAGAGTTGAGCTTTGTTAAGCGTTTTGCAACTTTTTGTCACTTCCAGCCAGAAGTTTGGGATATAAACATGAGTTTATATCCTTTGGACCTCTGGAGGTTCTTGGGGACAACACAAGCCCTCCTGCTGCCACCTGTGACAGCAGAAGACCAGAGCAGCTTGCAGGTGTCTTTGCCCACTGGCACCTGATCTCTGTCTCTTGGAAGTCTCATTGAAGCTATTTCACCTTCCGCGTTAGGATCCGATCTTGCAAGCCAGGAATGCATTGAGGTTGGTGGGAGACATGGGGTTGAGGAAGATGTCGAGAGCCTCGTGGAGTTCAGCTTTTGGTCTCCTCACAGTTCTGGCAGATTGCTGAGCGCAAGGGGTAGTGTCAGAATGGAACTCAGTGTTGTCTGTTTTGTTTCCTATGTTGTTGTTTCCTTTTCCTTGTGTGATACTTGGAAAGCAAAGGAGATACCCGCTCTCCATGACATTGCCTTCAGTGTGGAATATACATCATAAAAACTGCCATTTGATCATGTAGATTGTTAAATGGAGGCAAAAATGAAGTTTCTTTTAGTGGTGTGATTTGATACTGTACTGAACTCAACAGAATTTCAAGGAATTCAGCAAATTGTAGGCCAGTCAAGGGCTTAACAGCCTCTTTCATGCAAACACCTCTTTGGACTTGCATTGGAAATTGCTTACTTTAAATCGTTGAACTATGATTGTTTGCCAGTGAAATTGTCTGTATGGTGAGAGGTTAACTGGCTGTGGTGGTCCTGCATTTTGATTGCACTGAACAGTTCTTTGCACATTTTTCTAAGTACTAATACAGGTTGTACAGCTGGGGTGTCAAGATGCTGTGCCAGAGTTGGGATTCCAGTGCCATGCCTGATTGGTTGGTCTGGTTTGGTTTTTTGAAGGTGACACAATGAAATCTCTGGGTATCGTTTAGGCTGCACAAGTTGCTTATGTGGTGAGAAAGCTGACAAAGACTTTTTAAACCAGTAATCAGCATAATAAGTACTTTTTGTTTGTTTGTTTGTTTGTTTGTTTTCCCAAATTGTCCAAGTCCCTTTGGGCCGTGTATTTCAGCTAGAGGTGCATAGAACCACCATGGCTTGGACTCCTACGCCAGCTACAGCACTTCTGGAAAATCTTAGCAGTTCTGTGTCCGTACTGAATGCCATGGGCTGTGCACATCGTGTCTTACTGATACAGGGAGACTCATTTAAGGAGGTAGATGTGTGAATATCATGTTGTATAGCACTGATTTGGGGTGGGAAACAGGAAGTAATGGTCTCAGTTTTTGTCTGCCTGTTCACGTGTGTTCATATTATTGTGTTTTGGGGCCACTGTCCAGGCAATTCTGTTTGCTAGGTGGACACTTAACACCTTTACTGAAGTCAGGGAAGACCTTGCTCACTTGGAGAATGGATTAGGATGTCAGAAAGCAGTCCCTTTTGAAATGCAACTTCTTGGTGCTGTGTTTTTGCTTTTAAAAGAAATGTACTTGAGAGAATTAAGCAAAAGGTAGATAGTAATTTCTGTATGCTGTGTCATGCATTTGGTGCATAGCAATGACTGCAAACAGGCCCTTTTCAAATACCCTAAAAATTTCTATCTGTGAAAAGAAAACTGATAATCTTCCAGCTCTTAATATGCACGTGTTTTAAGGGTTAGGCTTCGTGAAGTATTTCTAAGCAGGCAGACCTAGACTGTGCCCTTTAAAGTCTCATCAAATGCAGCATAATCCTTTTGATTGCCGGTTGCGATGGGAAGCAGCTGCTGATTGTATAGGGAAAGGCTTTCAGAGAAGCTTTTCAGATGTGCCCAAGTGAGTTAGGAGCAATAAGAAAGTGACTTCTGTCACCGTAGGAAAGTACCTGCAACTTGGCCTCAGCTGCAAACAATTCCTGAGTCACTGGCTATGTGTTTGAGAATTGCCAGCAGATGCCTTGTCTTCTAGGAGCATCACCATCCGAAGAAAGTCTATCTCTGCTTCTGTAGTGTCTGTGGGTTTTGAGAGCTTGTCTGCTTTGAATGATCGTCTTGAAGCACGCGGTTTTGTTTGACACTCTTTAGCTGTTTGGGAGCCCAGCCTGCTGTGTCTGTCTTCTCTCTTCTTTTGGGTACATTTATTGTTTTCACAGTGGTATCTTGTTCAGTCACATGCAAACATCTGCCCTGAAATTGAATTACTCTGCAGCGTACTCTAAAGTCATCCCCTCTTTTTCAGCATCCTGCGCTTTCTCTTATGTGTTGAGTTGTGTTGCACCATACTTCAGATGCGACAGACATTTAATAATGTTGAAGTCTTAGCTCTGCAGGGGCTAAAAAGATCCCAGCAGGCTTGTTAACTTCTACTTTCAGACATTATAGGAAATATTTTCTCCTCCCTGAAACTCCTCGTCATCCTCTTAATTAAGGCTATAAAAGTCCATAGCCAGGTATGCACAAAAACTGGTGTTTTTTTTTTCTTTGCAGTTTTCCAGAGTTTCTCCATTCCTCCCTGTTTAACCAGGCACTCCAGTGCCAAGTGAGATATGGGAATGTAAAAGGAATAAAAGCAACCTGGGTCATGCTGGATGCTGCATTCTTGGTGGGCAGCAGACTCATCACATTCCTTTCCCTTACTCAGCACAGGTTTTTATTCTTTTCACTCCTCTACTCAGTATTGTCCTTTACTGCAGTCTCTGAAGTGTTGGACATTTAAAAGCTTTGCCCCTCTCCTGTCTCAGGACAGTGTTCCTTTCAGTTCCAGACTGCCGTGGCCGTGATCTCTCTATAGAATCACCATTTGCTGGTATCACACTTCATTTGACTAGGAGTTATCTGTACAGAGATGAGATTATTTTAGGTTTAGGAAGTGGAGAAGCAGTATTAGAATTTGAGGTGGAGGAAAAACCTTAATATTAACACTGGAAAATGATGGGAAAGCTGAGGGAGTTGGGTATCACTTGAGACAGTAGACAAGGACAGAGGAGGAGGAAAGAAGAGCTGCAGAGTGCTGCGAGAAGGGTGCAGAAGTGGGTGAGAGTTGATTGTAATGTGTAAAGACTTGGTGAGGGAGTGTCTGCTCCTCCTCAGTTACCACGGGGCAGACCAGCAGAGCACCCGAGGTGATCTGGTGACTGGAAGGGTACAGGGGTAGTGCTGAAAATGACTCAGAGGTCTCTGCTGGTCAGAAGAGCACAGAGTATTTCTGCTGCTGTGAGCAGGAGGTTTGCTGTTGGTAATTCAGGTGAGGCAGTTGAAGAGCTCACCAGTAACACCTTCCCAGCACTTCTCTGGGGGAAAGCCACGACTTTGTACGGCAAAAGGGGACCTTGCTGAGGGTGAACACGGCTTCTCATGTGCCCTTGTTAATACTGAAATCCATTTTCTTGAATTCGTTTTGTAAATTGACTGGAATTTATGGAGAGAAGCTGTGTACTGGGGTGAGCATGTGGTATGAGAGGAGGCATATGAGCCAAACAAGTTGCTTGAGAGCAGAGGAAATGATAAAGGAATACGCACAAACAAGCTGATAAACGTGGAGGAGGGAGGGGATTCTTGTGAATGAAAGGCAGAAAATGATAATTTGTTGCCCAAGGACTGTTGGGTTTACAGGTTTCTTCGGTGGTGTGTACTGTGTGCCTTGGGGAAGCTGGAGCATGCTGACAGCATGTCAGTCTGCACTAGGTTAACACAAAGAATTTTTCTCCAGCATCATGAAAGAAATACCCCAAGCCAACTGTGGTTCAGTAACATCCATCCCTCTGCACATCCTGGCTGCTGGGTGGGGATGCAGAGGTGATGCAGCGACCTTGGCAGTAGAGTCTTGGAAGAGAGCTGAAGAGCTCCAGCCATCTGTGTAGAAGGTGCAAGGACAGCAGAGTGTGATTGTCGTGGTGCAGTTAATGAGGTTGGAAAGGAGAGGCAGGGAGTATATGATCTCCAGAGTGAGTGGTATCAGGCAAACAAAGGCCATTGGTTTTAGAATGAGCAAAAGAGCAGAAAATGTATTTGGAAGTGTGGTGCATTTGAATAGCTAAGCACCAGGGAGGGGGTGGGAGAGGACTCGGTGACACAAGCTTAGTAACGATGTAAAACCTGTTCCCTCTAAATCACCAGTTCAGTCTGGGCTCTGGGAGGCAGAGATCACAGTTGGTTGGTTGCTTGGAAGCTGATGTAAAATAAATTGGAGGTCAAAGTCCAGCAGAGGTGTCAGTGTCATGAAAATAATCACCGAGATGGGTCTTCACTGTCATCCCTGAAAATTTCAGAAGACACAGCCGGGAATGAATGGGGTTCAGAGCCATTTACCACCCTTTAATGTTTCTCCCTCCAGTTGGGAATTGTGGTGACCTGCTGTATAGGGTTTGCATTGCTGCTCCTCTCCCTGCATCTAACCAGACAATATGTGGTGCTTACTGGATGTGAGAGAGCCAAGCTGGCACCTGTACTGAGCGTTAGGCATTGGCTGAAAATCCTCTCTCAGCCCAGGTAACTGAGTACTGCATTTAAGTCAGATTATTTTTTCTTCTTCTCTTATAATTATTTTTTTTTGCAAGTTTGCAGAAAAAAAGCAACAAGCAAGCAGAGGCCAAGCGTTTAATGGATATATTTTTCACTGACTCTTACATCAACAGTGTATGAAAAATCCCAAAGGACAGAAGCAGTTAGCTAACCAATGAGGCATCATAGCTGATTTTAGGTTCCATGCAGGAGAAAAAGATGCTGAAGCCCCAGCAGCTCTAGGGGAAGGAGATTTACATTTGGGTTTGGTCCAGAGAAACGTGCCTCCCCTCTGCTTGGAGACCAGTTGCTGAGAGGTTACTGCACCCCAGAGCAGCAGTTTGGAGGATGATAGAGATGTCAGCCTGAGAGTGCAAAGCCTCGTACCACTGGATGACGAACCAGCAGGGATTTCTCATTAATGGAATGAATGTTAACAGGAATAATTCTGTTTTGTGAAGCTCGTGTGTGTGTGAAGGATAAATGATAGGGACTGATGGATGGTCTTCGTAGATTTGATTAGGGAGAAGGTGAATGGCAGTGTCTGTGTGAGAGAGGGGGAGGTGTATGCACGTGGTGCATCCATTGCAGAAGGCAGGCACACTTCTAGCTGATAATGTCTGACAGGGGAGAGTCAGCAGAAGTAATCAGGCAGGTCCTAGGGAAAAGCAGAAGCTGAGCAATGATGTGGATATTTCACCAGAGTGCCTTTTGCATTGTAGGGTCTTGGGTTTTATGCTGCATGGTGGTAACAGAGCTGCACCCAAGAATTTCTGTGTAAAACTTTTCTCAGTAGCAGAGGGTTGCTGCTTTATGCTAATAAAATGCTTGGCTATTTGATACTAATTCCCACAGTCAGGATGGGAACACTGAGTGACAGCTTTTCTGACCTGCTTAGATCAGTCTTGGCTCTGAAGTAACATTGTTAGAGCTTGTGTGAGCCCTTCCCCATCCTGAAAAAGCAGGAGACAGGCCAGACCTACTGGTTGAGAGGCCAGGCCAGCAGAACCAACAGAACCAACCCCTCATCTTGCCTGAGGCCTTCAGATGCCGCCAGAATGCAGATAAGAAATTTTTAGAAAGCAGAATAGTCCCATAAACTGAATAGGCACTCTAGCAGGCGTAGCAGCTCCATCCTCAGGTACAGGAATAGCTGTAAACACAGGAACTGCTTGGGAGGAATGTAGAGGTAGCGAAAGAAACGTGAATCCCTCTGGCAGTGAGACACGAGAGACCTCTAACCTGAAAACCCATTCAGTCCTCGGATGTCTTCCCTTTGCCAGAAAGCCGTTGGGAGCCCCGTGTGAGGCCGGAGCGTGGCCAGCTGGAACGTGGCTGCCGGGCAGCAGACGGCAGGAGGAGTTCCCGACCCCGGTTCGCCCGTCGCTGCCAGCGCTGCGCGCAGGGTGCCAGGCACGGGGAAGCCAGCGGCCAAGCTGGCTGCTCCCCTCGGGAGCGAGCGGGGCGGCAGAGGTGGAGACTTGGCTCCATCCCTTGGCTCGCTGGCCAAAAGAGCTGCGCTGGCACAAGGGAGGGAGTGTGCTGGAAGGCAACCGTGGCCAATTACTCCCAGCCCCGGAGGGAAGCGGGGAGAGGAGATTTGTTCCTTTCCAGGGCTCTGCCTGCATCCGAGGGTGACGCTCGTGCCGGGCAGCCTCGGTGCAAGCCATGCTTAGCGGCTCGAGCTGCCCAGTGGGGGTTTCCAGGCTGATGGTGGAGCGTGTGAGCTGCTCTGCTGGAAGCTGGCGTGGCTGCTCTGAGCTGTAGGTGCTCCTTGGTTCAGAGAGAGAGGCTCTGTCGCTGACATTGCTTGGGTCTGAGCTGTTTGACAGCATTAGTCTCGATTCCTTATGATTTCTGATCGGTATTTGCCATCTGTTTTCCCCAATGGTGTTCTGCATTTTTTTTCAGATCAAAAAAATGAAATAGTTTATCCATTCCCCAAATTTAATCTCATATATAAGGTGAAAAAAAAAATAATGTATAACGTAAACTATGGTGTGTACTGAATGTAAATGAGGGACACGTTTGCTCGTTCTTTCTCCTGCGGAGAAACACATCACTCCTCAGACTAATCCTATTGATTTAGTTGGGGAGCTACTGCCTGCTGCTGATGCTGAGTCCAAGGGGCAGGATTCGGCCCTACAGTGGCCGCTCTCCATCACCATGGGCACAAATCCTTGATTCCCCAGCCAGCCCCACTGAAATCTCCCGAGGTTACCTCCGAGCGAGCGGTTCGAGAGGAGCTGGGTTTTCAAAACACAACCCCAGCTCGGGAGTACATTTTTTAAATTTCTATTAGCACTGTCATGTGGCGATGGTTTACTTTTCACTTGGTGGAGCTGGCGGCAGAGAAAGTCAAATGAGTTTCCTAATCTGGTATGTTCTAAATCTGGTTTGTCTCAAACACGGCCTCAGAGATATGCAGCGCTAGTGGAAAAATAACTGCCAGCACACAGATGCATGTCCTCTCGGAGCAAATAAAGCTGACTTTTAAAATAAATGTTAAATCTCATCCTTGGTATGAAGGGAGACAGGCCTGTAGCTCAGGTATGGGAAGAGAGATGCTTTAAGGTGGGCTGTGGAAGCAAACTCACCACCAAGCTTCTGACCCAGCGTACGTGTCCCTTTTTATCTGCTAAGTCCAATAATAAGCTTGTTATTAGAGGACATCTGTTACCGCCTGATAACGCGGACAGCNTTCCTTCCTCGTTTCCAGGAGATAAAATTCACGCACTGGTTTCTTGCCCCCGAGCCTCCTTGCCTGAAGAAAAACATTCAAGGACACTTTGTGTGAGCTGAATCTGAGTGTCAGGAGGTTTTCCCCAAAGCCGACGCTGTAGGTAATGTATATTTATGAGTGGAACAAAGTAGGCCATAGATCCTTTCAAAGGCTGCTTTCCTCTCAGGGTGGCTCAGTATTTAGGCAAGTGAGGAGGGGAGATGCCGTCGAGACGGCACTCGCTCGCTGGTGGCCAAGCAGGCGGGTGCAGAGCTGGCATCCGTCACTGCAGTCGGCGGGTGCCTGCCTGTGGGCCAGGAGCTGCTGTTGCTGTGGGATCCAGGAGCTGGTCTTGCT
>VWZY01001550.1:280249-294897 GCA_013399075.1 Chloroceryle aenea | reverse complement strand
GATAGTGTTGCTCTGTGGTCCAGGAGATAGTGTTGCTCTGTGGCCAGGAGGTCACATCACTCTGTGAGATGCACAGTCCTGTTCTGGGCTTTTGGCTGTGTCCAAACCACCACGTGTGCCCAGCAGCCCAGTGCTTGGCTGGGGAAGGATCTTTCTGGAGAGGGACACTGGGGGTGGAAAGTGAGTTTTGGAGCACGTGGATTTGCACCAGTTTCTGCACTGTTTATGTACGAGCCGTGCTGTGGGGATACTCAACGTCATTTCCAGCGTGACTGAGCTGGTACCTAAATTTGTCTATGGAGCTGGAAGTACAAGGCATGATGTGGAGGAAAGGCTCATTCTCACTGTCAGGCATGCAAGTTTTGTGGGACTGGTTTTGTGTGTAGCCCGTGTTCAGAGAGCTGTAAGAAAAGCCTGGTGTGTGGTCAGTGTTGGCTGGGCTGGGGATTGATCCATATTACACTTTGTGCCAGGGTCACGACTTTCCAGCTGAAGTTTTTGACCACCATGGAGCACCACATTTCTTTGTCTCTGCTCACGTAGCCGTATTTGTACACGTACATGTGTACTGAGATACTCAAACACCCACGTACGTGTATCTGACCGTGGCCCAAAGTTCATGCTGTGTGTCCACTCTAAGTGCTGATCTGCTCCTCTTGTTAAAATACCTTCCCCGAGAGATTGCTGATTGTCCTTCTGGCTGAGAAGCTCCCGTGGGGTTCTGTGCAGACTTTGGGAAGGTCATTTTTTATTATGTAGCCAGCACCAGTCCTGCTGCTTTGGGAAATCCACCGCCTTCATTTGCCTTGTCACGTGAGGTTGAGATTCATTAAGGAGAAAGTTTCTTCTCCGCTGCCTATTTCGGTGGTTGTGGAGGTCTTTGGAAAGCCTCTCAGGTAGCCCAGATCTTGTTGACCGTACCTCAGCTGCAATATACTGCCCAAAGAGCCTCTGTTGAGCTGGATTGTTCCAGCCAGGACTACTCAAGGGGAATGAAGAGTGCTACATCCAGGCAATAATTTGCTGTAGCCAACGTGTGAGTTTGCTTCAGTGAGAGCGGGGTTTTTGCTCATGGATCAAACATCAAAGGTTTCTTACATAATGCAGCATCTTTTAACATCAGTAAAGTATTAGGTCATAATCATGTAGTGCTCTGATATATTTTATAATTCCATTTTATTTCTGAATGTGGTTCACCTTGAGCCAAGTGATTCCCTAGCCCTGCAGAAAATGATACAGATGATTTACAGTGCATCTTGGTCATGCAGCTGTGAGTTTGGGCTGCACCCCAAGCAACAGCATCCCGAGCTGAAGCGGCCAACTTTCTTGATTCCTGATCCCCATGCCAAATCCTTCAGGTAGATGTGGGCTGTGAGATGAGGAGAGATGAGGAGAGAGGCCTCTCCAGCAGGTTGCTTAGGTGTGAGCTCCCCAAGAGATGGGACTGGGCTGGGCAAGCAGGTGGGCCTCAAGAGAGCAGAGCCTGCTGCCTGGCACCCCACGCCTTGCACCATCAGTTGGTCCGTCAGCCCAGGGGGAGTGGGAGGCATCATTCCTTAATGAATGCTTTTCCTGTGAAAATACAGAGCTCAGCTGGCAAAACGGAGTCTCTGGTGAGGAATTTACAGCTCCTGCCAGCGTGCTGTTTTCATGTGTTGGTAGCATGTGCACGCACACGCGTGTAGCAAGGGTTTGTTTTATGTTTCTGTGGACCCCAGCCAGGACAGATCTGTAAGTATCGTTTTTCTGTTGCTGGTTTATTGAAGGGATTTTCTCTCTTCTGTTGGTTTCAGTTGCCTTTTTTACCCCCTCCTCCCAAAACGCCCTGCGCTTGCTTCCCTATGTGAAGCTGAGTTTTTCAAGGCAACAATTAAAATTTCATACGTTCAAGCTACTTTTTTTTGCAGTGAAAGCTGGAAAGAAGGGAACGAAATAGAGTTTGAAAGCATGGAGGTCATTTCATCCCGGGTTTGCACAGGGACAGATTCTCTCCACTGCCACACTTCATGGCATTACCCACTGGCAGGAGCCAGGGCTGCGGGTTTTTGAGCATCCTCCTGGGAGCCAGCCTGCTGTTTGTCAGCGTTTGCAGCGGCACGAGCGGTGAAGGCTCTTACAGAAACACCATGCTGATCAGCTCTGGTTCTGCTCCTCGCCGCCCCTCCCCAGGCTTCCAGGGGGATCTGTCTTTCCTGTCACTCAGGATGATTCCTTGTCGGCAGCACAGAGATCCAGAAAGGCGTTGTAATCTTCCTGAGAGTTTGATTCCTGGGCTCCAGGATTTGCACAGCCAGGCAGTAGATGGCCGTTGCACTTAAGCTGGTACGTTGGTGTGCTGAACCACGACGTGGGCTGAAGGGTCTCTTTTTGTCTGGAAATTACCTTGGCTTTTGGAGCGCTAAAATCTGTGGATTTCATTGCATAAATTGGTTTAGATTTAACTCGATCACCTATTCAATTTTAAAAGCTTTTTTTTTTTTTTTCTTTAAGCTTAGATTAATAATTCATTCCCAAATCGGGGGTTAGCGTGATGGATATTTAATTGTAAATGTCTGTCTTTAATTAGAACTCGGTACGCGGAAGGAGACGCCTTATCTTGTAGTTTTTCAGAAGCACACATATTAAACCACAGCTTTGCCCTTCAAAAATATTATCCTGTGTATTTAAAGGTCTGAATGACCTTTTAATCAGACATTGCACCTTTACTTCCAGCTGATATGACAACATCTGACAGTAACTCAACCTGATGCTGCAGGAAAATAAATAAAGGCCATCTCAGTAACGATGTCTTTAAATCCCCCTGGCTAGCTGGGGGTTTGTGTTTAGGTGGATGGACCCACAGCACAGTGTTGCATTTAGTTTTCAGGTGAAGACCATCTACTGAGTTTCATACATTCGCATGTTTGGCCGTTCTTTTGAGGTCAATTTAGTGGTATGATTGTTCCCTGTCATTCTGAACTCCAGCTTCTTCTGCAGCCAACCTCTTTATAAATGATAAATCTGTGTCCCTCGCTCTCAGCAGCCATCTTACAGCCCACGCAGACCGGTGAGGATGGTCTAGCAATTGCATTAGCTCTCCTCAGCATACCTGGGGAGGAGGGCTGCTGTGCTTTCTCACTACTTGTGCTCCAGCTACACACACGTAATGGGGCAGAAAAGGGATGGGGGAAAGATGGATATGAGCAATTCCTACTTTTGGACCACTGACACAAAGAGCTCGTACTGGTGAGGGTGATTGTATTCAATGCATCAGCTCGTTGTCTTTGGAAGTTAATTTTCAGATGATTTATTAAAGCCTAACGTTTGTGGGTATAGAACTGACCACAGGTCAGAATGCTGGTGAACACAGAAGTATTTTTGTCTCTGGTATTTCCATGGGCAGGAGCGATAAATGTAACAGTAGCAGCTCCCCTTTCATAGGCTTTCACAAAAGGAGGAGCTGTGTACTGCTTGAGCCTGACTATCACAATCTGGGCTAATCATTCAACAAAAAATGCTTGCCATACTAATGAGCAGTTCCCCGTCATTCACAAAGAAATATTCTGACACCAAGTACAATGCACACTCTATGCTGCAGGGTCCATGATTTATTGGATTTTAATGGAAAAAAACGAAGAAAACATTTAAAAGGTCCTCCCTGAAACAAAATGAGAGAATTCCTTCAGAGAGAGACATGGTATGTTCTATGTGATGCCAGCAAAAGCAGTGAGAACTCTCTCATTGCAAGTATTTATTTGCCATTTTCCAGAGTTTTGCTTTTCGGGGAGTTTTATCTGATGTGATGCTACTATTTGTGGGCAGTTCTTAATGAAACAAGCACTTGTGCACGGGGACTGACTGCTACAAGGTCATCTCAGGGCTTGCTCTCTCCTCCCTGGACTGTGCATAGTCATTAGTTCCAGAGGAGAGACGTGGGGGTTTAGATGGATGGGTTCGAGGGCACTTTCATCATCTAGGAAGGAAATTGAGGGCAAGAAGTACCTCACAGCAGTGACAGAGCCTTGGCAGGCTCAGAGCCTCAGTCTCTCGTGTACGTTGTACTTTGAAGCTGTGAAGGGAATTGGCCTGTGGAGGCAACTGAGTGCAAGTGGATGTAATTTGCAGTGGGACAGCGGGCGGGGGAGAGAGGGAGGCTGGCAACTCCAAATAGACTGTTTCTAGGGAAGCCAAGGTCCAGCACGTGTGCAAAGGAAAGCACATGGGCCAGGCTGGGCAGCCACTCTCAAGTCAGTAGGATGTTTCCCTCACTGAAATGAAGGCAAAGATGTGCTTAAGTGTTTTCAGAGTTGCAACCTAACCGTGGAACGAGATGAGTGGCTCGAGGTTTGAAAATGCCAACCTCTGCTCTCAGGGTGTCCGTAGCCACAGCACGCTTTCCGAGCGACAGATCAATGCCCTCATTATTCCCCCATCCAAAGAAGCGTTCTCACCTAAGCAGGTGTCCAACCTGCACCCCACCAAGCTGTAGCTGCTCATCCTCTAGGCCAAGGCCCAGGCAGAAGCCCTCGTACACCTGCGTGGTTATTCTGACAGCACTGTCTGTTTTCCAGGAGATTTTTTTTTCTAGCACTGTTTACATTTCCATGCCTACCTTGTCTAACTAACTAAGGAGAAGACAGCACGTTAGGCGTGTTGTATACCGAGTACGATGTCTCGTGTGTTATCCTGGAATGGTGTGTGTTTGGAGAAAGGATGTTTCTGTGAATTGTCAAGCAATGTGAGGCCTCGTGTTGTTCCTAGATAACTGAAAGTATGCCTGAAATGTAAAGGAAAAGAACAACTAGAAGAACTCGAGTATGCCAATGCCGCAAAAGAAAGCTTAACTTGTTTTCTTGCTTTTTTTTTAGAGAACACCTGTTCCCAGCGCCGAAGCATTCCGATGGTTCTTTTAAGCAGTAGTGTATCTTATTTTCAAGGCAGTCCGAAGTGAATGGCAAGCTAAAGTCTTGTTTTAAGAAACTGCTTAGTCCACCATTGAAGAATATACTCAGATACTATTTTCATTTATGTATAGGGGTTTCCTCAAAAGCAAAAGACAAAAATCTGGGAGCCTGGGGAATTGGCCAGCTTCTTCACATTCAGTACACTGATGATTTCTTTGATGTAACTTAGCTATACTAGTGAAGTTGTTGTCTATTTTTAAAGTGGCTGTAAAAAAAAAAAAGCAAAAAAAAAAAAGAAGTTTGGGTAAACCCCTGCTATAAAGTCATGTATCTTTGAAAAGTAACATATCTATACTTCATTTTCAAATCTCTGTGTTTCAGTACTGTAAACTGTACAGATAGCCGCTTGTATTTTGTGTGTTTAGACACAAGGAGACAATCATGTCTGAGCATCTATGGAGATAAACAATTTGTACACACGGTGTGGTTCTGCGAATTAAATCCGGAGCAATAAATTCTAGCTTTAACTATGATTTTGCTAGTTGTTTAGCAGCAGCAGCAACAGCAGCACTGTTTTACCATGTATCCTTCCATAGAGACTTGATGCCAAGTTTTCCAAGACAAAAAGATGGTGGCACATCTAGCAAATACCTTTCGTCGTGGTGGTGTAAGAGGGGAAGACATAACATTCAAATTAATCTTTCAAGCACTGTATTAGAGTAGTGGTTTGTGCACTTGCATTGCTTCCAGAGGAGCTTTACAGAGGGGTGTATCTCCAAAAATGCTGTCTGGTATCTGACTTGTTTTTCACTGTGCTCTGAGGTGGAGTGCCCAGTAGAGGTGGATGAGCAAAACCAGTCGTTGTTGTAGGGTGCAAAACAAAGCGAGTACGAGACCTTAGAAAAAAAGGATGACTCAGCCTAATTACCCTTCACCTCTGAGTTCTTACCTAGCCTTTTCAGTCAATGGAGTATAAAAATAATTTATCAATTGGAATGCCATCTTTTTGGTCCAAGTGGAGCTGTGAATTTTAAGTGAGTTTTGACAGTTGGACTGGTTTGGGTCTCACTTGCGCTTGTCTTCGTTTGGGAGCCTGGATATTTTTGCAGGATAAAAATGAACTTGAAAAAAACAAATGTTAAAAAAAAAAAAAAAGACTGCTTCTGCCCACATGTTTGCTGGTCCACTGATCTTGGTTTTGCTGAACGGTTGGTCCCTTAGGCCCCCAGAATAATGATCTGCTGTTCTCCTTCCTGCTCCAGCTGCACAGAGGAAGGGTCTGCTCCTCAAAAGGGCAGCGCACGAAGGGATATAACTCCAGTGTCATAAAAATTATGAAGGGTACTGAACTTAGGGATACTTATTATCAGTTGATCATCACTTTTTACTGCTTGGCTTCGTCATACCACTGGTGAGTGAAAAGGCCATCCCATCAAAGTAAGCGAATGCTGCTGTGCCATGTGTTTGATAGATTTGTCACTTTATGCAGGACAGGACAGAGAAGGTGCTGGGCATGGAAATCACCTGTTAACGATGCACAGCACGTTCAAAGCTCCTGATGTTTCTGCACTTCCTCTGGTTTTTGCTAAGTCCTTCAGCCTTTGGCTCCTGGTCAACCCCTTCCTTGGTGGAATACATGGGATGGTTGGGAGTGCTGTGGTGTGGGACCTGTGCAGGAGGGGAGAAGCTGGCTTTGCTGGGGGGGAATCACAGGACTGGCAGCTGTTGGGAATGGCCCAGAAAGTGAAAATGGAGGGATGGAGGAGAAACCTCCTGAGCTCACCTGTGTGCGTCTGCAGGGCCGGGCAGAATGTGAGTGACCTGGGGTAGCTGGAGGAGCGTGGGTGGGCTGGGCTTACACTCATGTCCCCAACTTAGGGTCAATGCACATGTCTACGTCTTCGCGTTGTGTAACGTCACATACGTGGCTTCAGAGGTGGAATGTCACACTTGAAATGCTTCTGTCACGGTGCCCCTTTCACAGTTTGTAAGAGATCCTCAGTTGAACACTCATCCAAGGAGCTTTACGTCTGTTCGTACGGCAGCCGGGTACGGGGTTTTTTGTGTATGTTACTTTGTGGTTAGGGCCTCTGTAACTGAGCACTAGACCAGTAGGAGTTCTGTAAGGTGTTCTCTGCCAAAACGCTGATTGATTGACAAACTGAAGCCTTATTTGCACATCTGGCTGGTAAGCTTGCCTTGCTTCGTGGAAAACTGTGCTTGCTCTTACAGAAGCAGAGGCAAAATTAAGTTCAGGCTACATTAGGTGTACAAAGATACTCATAGCAATGTACTTACTGTCTAATACCCTAATGTTGCATGTCTTGATGTGGTTTCTTTTTTTGTTTTGTCGTTTTGTTTTCAAGAACTGATGGATCTGTATATTGTATTTGTGGTGTTTTACATGTCAATTCAAAATTGTTCAAACAAACAAACAAGCAAACAAACCTGTTAATTATTGAAAATGAACGAGAGTTGATTTTTCTTTGCTTTACCCCTATGGTTTTCATTCTGGATGTTGTTCCTTTGCACCATCAGGTTTTTAGACTTTGCTGAAACACTATTTATATGCTGTAGTATGCACAGAGCACTCTGATTAGCGATGTTTGGAGAAGGAAATCCCTTTTCTGGCCTGTCTCTCTCCACCACATCCCCCCCCCCATTTACACACGCATTTGTCAGTGGGATTATTGTCAAATTCTAATTACCACGTCTGTGCTTTTCACAAGGTCCAGTAACATTTTCTAGTGTGCAAATTTGTACTCCTCTGTCTTTCGTTCTTCTGATGCAAAAGGAAAAAATAATAAATAAAAATGATGGAAGGCAAAAAAGAAGCAGAACCTACTTTTGCCATCTTCTAGGTGCGAGCACTGAGCCGAATGGAAGCATTTTTGGCATACCCCAGATAAACTTAGAAAACATGGTGAGGCTGAAAGGGAGGCGCGCGTACCCATTCTGTCAATGAGTAACAGACCCTCCCCACCAGGGAAACCACTCCCTTTTGTACAGAACCCCGGTATGTAAGTCCTACAATTAATGTTAAAGAATATAAAGTCTTTCAATGGGCTATATCTGTAATCAAATAATGAAGAAAGAAAGTAGTTAAATGATCATACCATTCAGGGTCGAATGCATTCAGCAAAAAGCGGTAGTGGGTCTTTGATCATGGTTAGATGCATAGTGATATCAAACAGTGGGTTCTCATGTAACAGCTAAATGTTTCAGATTTTGTTTTTATTAAATTTGGCAGTTTCACGCTGAGCTCTACTGTATTCTTAGGGAATAAAAGACAGCTCCTGTGTTAGAAAGTACTCCATTTCCACAACTGCAGGGAACCAGGAGGGTTTTTTCAGAATCACGGGCCACAGAAATGTACTCCTTTCACAGTGTTCTCCTATTTCTGAACTGTGCAGTTATCTATTAAATTTTCTAATAGATATTTGTGTAAGGTGTATGTATGCTTGTGCAATTATGGAAAAAAAAAAAACCAGTTTTGGAAAACAGTGTATTTATGAAAAAATACTCACTTATGGGGCATGTACAAAACTGTATAAAAACATTCAATTTGCCCAGTAAAGTTGTTTTTGTGATATTTCTGTGTTGTTGAATAAAGGACTTTAGTATTCAAAATATCTCTCTTTTTCCATAAACAGGTTTTGTTTGTGGGATCTTAAAGTAAACCTCTCTTTAAAAAGAATCCTCAGAATGAGCGAGAAGGTCCAAGTGCTGACCTCAGAATGAATGCTTATGAAGTGATGGTGCAATAGCTACAAAACCATTTCCTTCCCCACTGGCAATCGATGGAAACCCCATCGGTTGTGTACCTGAAGGTAACATTGTACTCTGGATCTTTTCAAATAGCAGAACAAAACCCGTCTCTTTAAGACCAGGAATGTGACACTGAGGTTTTGAGGCTCTAAGGAGGTTAGTGAAGTAGGAGCAAGATGGGTTGCAGAAAAGCCTTCCACCCTTCCGTGCAGACCTCCGTTGTAGACGCAGAGTGGACCAGTGAGGGTGATGTGGTAATTTAGCTTTGTAGGGAAAAGCATGACAGTGAAATCTCATCTGTAGCTCTTGCAACAAACAATAGTCCTGAGGTTAGATCATCCTGTTGCTGATGGAGGATTTGGGGTTACAAATATGGTTTGTGAGAGAATGACAATAATATCTCACATTTGGTTTTGCTGCTTCTCAGTTCAAAGTTCTGCTCTTTGCCTGCCTCAGAAGCTGCACGTAGCAAAGGAAGCAGTTTTGTCTTGCCACTTGATTTCCCTGTACTACTTGCTGACATTAAAGCAACTGTAGAGAGGTGGGAGAGTTTGTGATTGTGCCAGCAGCACGTCGCCTGGTTTTGGTGAAATGTGGAATGTTAATTTTTTCCTGCAGATATTACTTTAATAAACACAGTGTCTGCTACTAGGTGCCAAACCAGGATTTTGAAAGGGTTTGAAACACGAGGTAGGTCCTTTGCTCTGTGAGATTCCTTCAATGCCATCTGATTTTCCAGGGGGAGCTTTGGTGTATCCTTTTGTTTTTTAAAGAAAGCAGCAAAAGTGAGAGGAATAGAAGTGGATTTTCCACTGATCCTGTCTGCTCTCATTAATCCGTAAGGATACGTGTTCTTGGGAGACGTAGCCCGCTCATTAGACAGTGCCAAGAGTGAATCTTGAGATCTGTTTGAAGAGGAGGAAAAGGGCTGCCAGGTTGCTCAGGTATAGTCAGTGATCTCTCTGGATTAAATATAGAATTCACAGGGAGGAAATACACTCATTTCATGAGATGGTCGATTTGGAAGCGGGAAGAGGTCTCTGAGTTCCTTTTCCTTTAATGCTTTCTCTTTCAACTTTTTTTCCCCTCGAGTATTGTTTTATACTAGTCTGGATGAAAAACGTCCCTCAGCTCCAGAGAAACACTCGCCCCAGATATGAACCCTGCAGTTTAAAACTACCTCTAGCTTTTTATAGCTTTTATTTTTTAATTAAAAAAAAAATCGAAAAAAAAATAAAAGCCCAGACAACAAGCAGGTAATTCTTCAAAGCCCAAACTGACAAACTCATTATTGAGCCTATTAAAAGGAAAGAAAATACCTTTTTGCGTGGAAGCTCAGTTCTCCTAGGCCGTGTTGGACTCAATTTGGTTTTGCCACCAGCTATTTCAGTGCTCTCTTCTATTTCTCCAGGGAACAAGTCTGAAATGATGAACAGTCTGGTGATACAGGGCAGCGTGCCTTCTGGGAGGCTCTAGTCCTCTCCAGTTTCCCATGGGCTTTACTAGATAGCTCAGGAAATTGGAGGATATTAGATAGGTGACTTAGTTATAAGTTCTACCTTCCTTCACTGTAAGGATCGACTCAGTCACCAGCGTGCGGTGAGCACGGGTGGATGGCTCCAAAATCTATAAAGGTAAGAAATACATCTCGGTAATAACTGCAGAACATAACAATAAAGTTTGGGATGGCTGGAACGAGCTGAGGAAAGAAGGATGAAGTTCAGCATCAGCAAAGATGTCGAGCTCTGCTCCCAGCGTAGCTTGGTTTCTGTTCGCCGTTTGGTTTGCTCAGCTGGGTCCTCAGTTTTCCCTGAGATAGGGAGAATGGAGGAAATGTGGGCTCCTAATTGTGCTCTTGCAAGATGAGTCGATCTAGACTGTCTAAAGAAGCTGGGATACTTGGGAAGTATTTCCACTGCTCTTCTGAGTTTTCAGATTGTATTCAAGGACTGTCATATTATTCTAAATTTAGTAAGCAGAAATAGTTTGTTGTGCTACTGCCCATTCCCTGAAAAAGGGGCTTTAGAAATTAGCCTTGAAGGTGCTTCTTAGTCTATATGGCTTCTCCATAAGAGAAAATGCTGTAACTGTGGATTCGTTGGCCTTGCAGAGTCAAGGATCTTTGCTAGAAAACAATTCAGCAGCATTCTTATAGAAGGATCTGTAGGTGTCATGATGTCAGCCACAGCCCAGGTGAATTGTTCAGTGCAGTTCTTCCCAGCTTGGTTTATGATGTGCGTCCTGTATTTGAGAAGAAAACACCTTTCTTCCCTTACTCCTTTAAATCTGCTCTCTAAAGAGAGAACCCTCTGCACTTCTTCAGGAAAACCCAACACTTTGGAAGAAATATCTCTCTTTTTGCCTAGACATTTCCCTTTGGAAAGAGAGAGACAACAGTTAGCCCAGGTCAGAAACCCCCATTGCTTGCCCAAATCTCCTACCTTGGGTGTTCTCTGCATCAGATGTAGCTTGTGAACAAAATCTGCCCATCAGCTTGGCAATCAGCACAGCCCTACAGAAGATCAATGTCAACGGGCCCCAGTGGTGGACGTTCCCAGCACTGCCTCCCTGGTACACCCGACACACGCACGCCTGTAGCAGGTCCCCCCTCAGGGGGTCAGCTTTGCTATGCCCAGGAGAGGGGTGAACCTCCCCAGATCTGATGACAGAGCACGCTGGAGGGTTTTTAAGAGGAGAGAAGGTTTGCACGTCCAGACAGTGACTAGAATATGGCGACCCACGTGTCTCACATCAGCTTCTCTTTTCTAGCTGTGAGTGTCTGAGGCCACCAGGCTTTAGCTGGACTGCTGAGCAGACCTGGGCTCTTGTGTGCCTACATTTAGTAGTCATACTAAAGACTGGTAGTGGATTTGACCGGCCGATGTGTTGTACTACTCGATGCAAATGGTAACAACTGGCTTTGGACCTTCCTGGGGAGAACTGGTGGGTAAATAACCTGATCTAAAGAAATCTGTCACCCCATTAGGAGCTGTGAACTACTGATTGCTTTCTGATATTCTGCTCTTACTTATTTTGCCTTTTTATCCCGATTCCTTGCATTCCTAGGGCTGATTTGCCTTTTTGATGCAATGCCATGTGATCTGCTGATTAATTTTTGTGAGCAATCATAAACCCCAACCTATGGCTGACTTGGTATATATTTTTATGCTACGCTCCATAAACATTCATTCATTTCTTATGATTACTGTGTGGAAACAGACTTTTACAGGCTAATAAACTTGGATTTGAACTGGATGAAGAATTTTGTTGTGTCACTTCTTTTCTCTTTTCAAGAGACATGAAGGTGCAGACCTTGACTTGATTGTAAGCAGGTCTCTGTAGCCATCTCCACAGGTCCTATCAGTAGTAAATAGGGAAACACTAACAGCAAAACCTTATTCTCATGTTGATTTCCTTGACAGTGAGGAACACTTCTTGTTTAAAATAAACTTTCAGGCTTTAGGGCTGGGAGACAGGGGGGAAGGGAAATGAGGGGTTTTCTTTGTTTACTCTGGTGGCTTCTCACCTGCAGCCCTGCTGCCTTAAGCACAGAGCAGCTTCCAGCTGAGACCAGTTAACCAGAGCATTTGCCTCCAGCATGGCTCTAGTGAGGTGATGCTGGTGGCAGGCCCTGTGTCGGTGCAGGGGACAGCCAGAGCACACGCAGGCAGGTGACCTCTCAGCAGACAAAGGTCTCAGGCCAGCATTCCAATGCTCCTGGGGTCCGATGGTCCCCAGCCTGTGATGTGCAGCAGAAGTCTGGTGAGAAATGACTCTGAGTGGTAGAGGTATTTTCTCTTTTAGGTGGCCGGTTCAAGCTCAAACAGCTTGGAAGTGCTAATAGCAAGTGTAGGAAACAGAAGGAATATGAATTCTCTTGTCATAGCTGTTTAAGGCATCTCAGTAGATGAGCAAGCTGGCAGTAATTGGTAACCCTTTAAGTGGTCTCCTGAAGGAGCTGGTTGTCATGGACTAGCATTTCTGCAGGGAGAGGCAGCAAGGCTAGAAAGAGGTTTGTCTGATGCCTGCATTCAACTCTGTAGTCCTCTGATGTAAAGAAGTCAGCATACTTTCCATGTGTCAGTCTGATGCATGTCACAAACGTGATGCATAAAAATGGTATTTTCCATCCCCCTGGAGGCCCAGGGCACACATGGGATCTTAATCTCACCAAAGCACATACAGGAGTTTGATGGCAGAAGGAGGGCTACTGCTTTTTCAACTTCCAGACCTCAGACCCAAGCAGTGAGATCAGGGATCACTGACCTGTGCAGCTGGACCAGACAGGACCCAGCCTCTGTGTGCTCGGAGCCTGCCAGGGGTGCAGCTGCCCTAGCCAGGGATGTGGGGGGCACCGGGCTGGCCCCTGCCGTGCAGTTCCCAGCTCTGGAAAGAGTGACTTTTATAAGATGGGGATGATCTTGTGGCAATCTCATCACAAAGACAAAGCATGATCAGGATCATTAGCTGATGGGTTTTTTTACCTTGTTCTGACCCAGCACATCGTACTCCAAAAGCATCAGCTAGAATTGCAGCAGCTGAAAGAAGAAAAGCCAGGGAAAATGGCAGCTCTCCAAACCAGGCAGAGGAAAAAGCTCTTTTCTTTTCTTTTCTTTTCTTTTCTTTTCTTTTCTTTTCTTTTCTTTTCTTTTCTTTTCTTTTCTTTTCTTTTCTTTTCTCCTCTTTTCTTTTCTCCTCTTTTCTTCCCTTCCCCTGCATTTCCTCCCTTCCCAGAGGAAGGCAGCTGTGGCAGCTGCTGTGGATCCTACTGCCAGGTCCCCACGTGTGTGGCTCACACCCTGGGAATGCCGTGGGGCTGCGGCTGCACCCAGGCCTGAGCTCCCCGAGGCTGGAGCCCCTGTAAAGTAGGGAGGGCGCTTGGGGTGCAGAGGCACCCCAGCAAGTGGTGGGGGTAGGGAGGTAACAGTGCCCTGGGTCTGCTGCTTTTCTGCCTGCACCAGCAGTTTCTGTGGGGAAATGGTGGGGGTCGTTGGCCTGAAGCAGTCGATGCTGCAATTTTCACCTGGCACGTCGGGAAGCCAATGCAGATTGCAGTGGTAGCAGTGACTACAGAGGCTACTTTTGCCCCAGGATGCTGGTGCTAACTAAATCTAGGGGACTTTTAAGGGGCAGAGAGTAAAATGCCTTCTTGATCTATCACCAGCACATCCTAAACTTTCCCTTGCCAGAGTTGAGTGCTGTGCAGAAGAGGTTAAAATAAGCCAGACCCCAGCTAGTTTTTTCCCTAATTATTTTCTTGGAGAGGCTGAGCTGGTTTTGCCTGGGACTTTGAAGAGCCACCTGCTTGGCCTGCCCCCCTGCATGCTGGAAGCTTCCAGGTGAGCCCAATGTTCACCTTGGCAAAACCAGCTCAGCTGTCTCCAAGAAAATAATTAGGGCATTAAAGCCAAAAACCTCTGAGGAGGGGACCTTGTAATAGGCACCTTAGGTGAAATGAGCTGCAGGTGTTGCCCCTGGCTTGGCTAGGAGTTGAGGGAGGGAGAAGGGCATTAACTCTGCAGCACTGCATGGGGAGAGCCAGGCTGGAGGCAGCCGAGGTGGGTTGGTGCTTTTTGGGGTAGCTATCCCCTCAGCATAAACCGCCGCTTGCCTGATGGAAATCGTGGCTGGTGGGCAAGCTAACTGGGGGGCTGTGGCTCCCAGTGCAGCAGCCACCCCAGACAGATCATGCCCCAAGGAGCAGATCACAGAATCAGAATTTCTGAGGCTGGGATAGACCTCCAAGATTAAATGGCCGAGATGCTCACCGTATGGACTTTCACCACTGTTTCTGCCTCCGAGTTGTCCGAGAGAGCCGGCACCTCAGCTCATCTCCTCACCCCAGTGTGCTATGCACAGAGGTAGGTTATATCCAGGGTGGTGGTTTAAAGAAAGCTGGTGGGGGTGATGGTGATGCCCTGGCAGGGCTGTGCCAGGGGGTGCCGTAGCCCCCTCCCTGCCGCTCGGGCACGAGCCGCTGCCGCCTTTCGCTGCGAC
>VWZY01001550.1:161357-231014 GCA_013399075.1 Chloroceryle aenea | reverse complement strand
CTTGTACGTGGCCTCCCAGGTCTGAGTTAGATGAGACCTGCAGCCTCCTTCCTGCCGCTGCACAGACCAAATTACCTTTTGCTGCCTCCCCTGAAGTCGAAGTTCAGTTTCCTCCAGCAGCAGCAGCCAGCAGGAAGCCTAGATAATAGTTTGCCGTGGCAGGCAGCAGCACAGAGAAAGGCACTTCTGCCTCAGTACAGCCCCTTGTGCAGGTGTTCCGATGTATTTTCAGGAAGTTTCCAAATGAAGCAGCTATGGCAGAAACTGATGGAAGTTTGATTTCGCTTGCAGCGGGGGAAAGGGAAGAGGAAGATGGGTTAATGCGTTTCAGAGCAGATTCTCCAGGAGAAATGTTTACAGGTAGTCATCTGCCCTACTTTTACCTTTCATGTTGAATGCCATCTTTTACTAAATTGCCAAGGTTTTCATTCACATCAATCGAAGCTTCGGAGCGCTCACACTTCAGGAAAGCAGTGTGTATTTGGGGGGCCTGAATCTGAATTGAGAAGAATAGTTTTGTGCTTTTTCCTACCACTGGCAAAATGTAAATGTTGGTGGTGCAACGCTCGCTCATTATCGCTGAATCAAAGAGCAGCCTCAGTTCCTGCTGGCATCCTATTTAACAGCCAAAGAAAACTCCCCTCCGTTGCAGACATGCGTTGCTGTGTGGATGGATGCTGCTGCCTCGCTCTCCACGGCTCACTCGTGTTGATTAGCTGCCCTATTTTAGGACTGTTTGCATTAGGCGATAGGCTGCTAAAATCATTAGTGTGCAAACAAAAGTAGGTCTTTACCTTCAGAATTAAACACATAAACCACGGGATTACAGTGACAGAGGTTTATAGAAATGGGGAAAAGCACATGGGCTAGGTGAGACCCCGTGGTCTGAGAGGGGTGAGCTTCGCTGGGGAGAAATGACAAGTGAAAATAATCAGAACTCCCGGGTAAAGTGACGCTGATGTATTCTGAATGTCACATTATACTGCACAGTGCTATCTTGCTCCAAAAAGGCTCCTTAATTATAGTTGCTCAAGCCTTAAAAATCACAAAACTCAAGTATGGTAGAGGTGGGTGCCATTTAAGCAACATAAATCATGTTACTGAAGATGCGGTGCGAGTGGGAAGTTCATCTCCTGGATATCCCTGGGATACTTAATTACTATGTGTCTATTTAAGGCTAACAGTGGGAAGATTTAAAGGAGAGGGGGTCTAAACATTTTTATCACACCTGTTGCCCTTTCAAAATATTTCTTTCTGCCTTTTCTTTCTAATGCTTGTAAACTGGTTTTGGTTGGGGTTTTTTGCATACAAGGCAGTTACCTGTTCTTCCCAGGCTGTTGTCAAGGGTGAGAACTTGTTCTGGAAATCTCTTCCTAATTATCAGCCCTTCCCAAGGATCTGCAAATGAGGGCAGCACCTGCTGACTGATGTCAGAGCTCAACAGGGGAGCAGGAGGCCTCTGCATGGTGCCAAGGAGGCAGAAGCGAGGGTACTCTGGAGGGTTTGCTGGAGGGGTTGGGATGGTGGCGTGTCACCCACCCGTTGCAATTTGGCAAACAAAAATGACTATGGCAGTTTAGTCCTCTCCTCCCTGTTGCCTGTCACAAAGGTGAGCCATCCCCTCGGGTGTCACTAGAGACATCCCACACTGGGATGCAGATAAAGAGTGGAAGTGTGCTATCCAAAACTAGTTCCTGAATTAAAAGGAGAGAACCCTGCTCCTGGGTTCGAGTGTCCTGGAGAGTGCAACCTGGGCCTTTGCTGGCTTTGTAAAGTGCTGGCCTCGCTATTTAAGCTAAAAATAAATCTCTCCTTGAGAGCTTTTCTCCCCCAGTTTTCTCTTCAGGAATTAGCACTGAATAAAGTAGCTTAAGGGAAAAAAACACAAGAAAATGGGGCAGAGTTTCAAGTGGAGAAACTGAAAATCCCTCTTGAGCTGCAGCCACACACAGTGGCACGCTCTCAGCTGGCCAGGGACCCCTCCCCTGCAAAGTATGCTGCCTGCTTTGCTGTAGAGGTTTTCTCTCCTTTAGATGGTACTGATGCATTCATCAGAGGGCCTCTGAAGAACATCTTTAGAGCTGATATCACCTCAGCCACCAGTTTTCTTTCATACCCTCCTGTGCTTTTCCTAGGCCAAGTGTTCCCAAGGGAATCGGGTCTATTGGCGTAAGACTGGAAGAGCTTCACCTGCTGCCAAAAGCACTTGGGCATTTCACAGACAGGGTCTCCAGGATTCACCTGGCTGGGCTGCCCTGCTGGGATGCCTCCTTGGTTGTCACACAACTCCCTTCCCCTGCTCTTTGTCAAGGCAAGGTCCGTTCCGCTCTGGGGAAAGCCAAACGACCGTTGTCTTCAGCAAGACTCCTCATCTGCTTAGGAAAGTCCAAGGGTATGTGGATTTCGAGGCGTGCATGCTGGCTTTGCAAAACATGTTTTGCAGTTAGGAAGAAATTAATAAATATCACAAGTGCTGGTTTGGCAAGCAAAGACAGCGAGGTTCCTTAAATAAACTATCAGCAGCAAAAATCTGTGATCAGCTCAAATATTGAGAGAAAACCATGAATGAAAAAAAGAAAGAGTATCAGCTCTAAACTGTTTTCTTGGCAGACTCACATGAAGTGTAATGTTAGTGGCAAAGTGTTAGAAATCCACCATTTTTCCTAAACAAAAATAAGATCTCGAATTGCATGTGAAATGTGAAGAAATAAAGGCTTTTCAGTACCACGCTGCCTTACCACGGTGCCCACAAAGAGATGTGTTTGTCAGAGGCCTCTAGACTTAACGTGTTCAAGGAGAGCTGGATGTACGTGCCATAATTTACTATTAATGAGCAAGACTGTGGTATTTCAAGTGTATTATGTTACGTGGAGGTAGTTGTTTTGAAAATTGCATTGTAGTGGTTTGAAATTAAATGAATGTTAAAAATTCAGGAGAACCATTTTGGATGATTAACATCCCAGGATGCATCCGCACGAGTGACTGATCATTGCGTGCTGTTTTAAAAAGAGTAGTTATTTAATTTAACTGTAAACCTTCTCTGTACCCACACTTGGAGTGTTGTGCAGCAGAGGAACGCACAAGAAATGGCTTCTCCCCTGGAAAACCAAGAGTTTGTTTTAGTTGAGAAACCTGGAGCCATGCATAAGTGCTTATGGTCGCTCAGTCTCTCTCACTTCCTTTTCTTATTTCTTTTTTTTTTTAATATCTTTCTGCTCTTATAGTGCCAAAGGAAAAAAAATCAGTCAGAGCTGAGTCTCTGCACAAAATACAAGAGGTTTGCTGGAGTCCCCTGCTGTGCAGGGAAGAAGCATCAGCTGATTGATCCACCATGTCATTTTACCTTCTCCCAAGATTTCACAGCCTTAAATGTCTTTGTCTGCAAAGATCCTAAAGCAGGTGTAAATATGATTGAGGTTTTGCACTGAAAGAGGAAATCAAATGTAAGCTTTAAGGGAAGGAAGGAGGTGTGTGTGTGTAAGAAGCAGTAGCTGGATTCATGGGTATAATTTCTGGATCCAAGAACATACTTGTATTTTGCAATTATGGAAACCTGGTAGCGAGATGATTTGAACATCTTCCCCTCTCCTTCCAACGAGTCTCAATTTACCACATTTATGTCCTTTTTGTCTGGAAAATGCTCTCTGATGTGTACGTTGCACATGCCACGCTGCATCCTTGCAGCCATAGCCCTTTGTGCTCGGTGTTTGCAGATGGATGGCTTTTTCCATCATACATCACGGCTGTGACAGCAGACTGATGATCTACAACTCCGAGCGCTGTAGCTCTGATGATGTGGCTGTGGCTGTAGTAATAATGTGGGCCTACTCCAGGGACAGCAATGCTGCATGGGGCTTTTTTAAAGGTGAAGCGAGAGGCTTAAATCCCCTTGTTTCCTATCTGCTTCCTTCTCCAAAGCTGTTTCAAATCCCAGATCAATGGAAGAAAAAACAGATTAATCTGTCTTCTGCGGAAACATCATCGCTGGCGTGAGAGCACTCACTGATTTCAGTGCTGGACAGGATATCACAAAATCAAACTTTGTAAATACAGAATTGGGCAGAAATGAAAAGTCCGACTTTCGGATCTCTTACCCTGACAGGTAAATATTGTCTTGTTGGAAGCAGAACAAACTTGTCTTCTGTGTAGCTGCAGTTTGATCGACTCTTGCAGTTCCATAGGCTCGTATCTCTAGCCTTCAGTAAAACACCAGCTCCTGGGGGCAAGTGAGTTTGTTAAATCACATCTTTCTTAAGTAAATAAACATTATTTTCTTTGAAAGAAAACGCAAACTCTTCAAATCATGATATCAGTAANGCAGTTCCATAGGCTCGTATCTTTGCCTTCAGTAAAACTCCAGCTACTGGGGGCAAGTGAGTTTGATAAATCACATCTTTCTTAAGTAAATAAACATTTTCTTTGAAAGAAAACGCAAACTCTTCAAATCATGATATCAGTAACCCATGCAGGCTCAGAAATAAAAAGGTCAAAGAAAGAACTCATTTTATTGTTACCATATTTCCTGGGTTTTTAACCATCCCACTGATGTAGGGTTGAGTCACGATGCCTGATTGCTTGAAGGCAGCAACAACACTGTCCATGCACACCCTCAGGGAATAACTGGAGATTTCTAGCAGCCATATCATTTCCCTGTGCCATCTGAGAACAAGACAGGAAGACCAGGAACTGCCCAAGCCTGGCAGCAGGCTCCACGAGCATGTCACAGCCAGGCATAAGGAGGACCAACCACAGGACTGTGTCTCTCCATCCCTGGTGAGAAAACCCACTTGGGAACCAAGGACAGAATGGCTTGACAGTCCCTATCACTACTGCTCCTACTGCAGCAGAAACTCCACCCCATTGCTGAGATGCTCCTAGCTGAATAACTTCCAGCCCTCCCCCATAGTCTGTTCTTTCTGGGGTGTCTTGTCCTACTTATGAGCCTTCCAGGAGACAGGACATCCTCAGTGGGTCAGCCAGGATCTCCAGCCTGGTTGCTACACAATTGCTCAGTTTCCCAATCCCCTTTGGGGGACTGGTGTCAGGGGCATCTCTGTGGTGGTGGCCACCATCCAGGTTCCCTCGGCAGATTGCTCCATTACCTGTTTGATATTGGGAAGTCATTTTTTACCTGTTGGAGTTAAAACCCATTAGTTCCCATTCCGTTCTCACTGACTAATGAGAATTGGTCCCAATCCCCTTTATAAAGTCCCTTAGCATGCTTGTAAACAGTTACGTGTCTCTTCTGCCCTTTCTTCTGAGCATGTCTGAGCATGCCTTTCTCTCACAGGCCTTATTTTCCAAATCCTTTGTCACCCGTTTCTTTCCTGTGAGCTCTTCCCTATTAACCTTAACAAAAATGTCCCCCACACCAAGCACAGTGTGCTGTTGCCTCTGAAGGAGAGCAGCATAATAAGCATAAACATCTCACCTGGTTTTCCCACAGCTCTGCTGTTTAACTGTTTTATTGCTGGGGCACCTTGTCCAGCTGGCAGCACACAAATCCAGGCTCCTCCGGATCACAGGTTGATGTAGGGTTTGGGTGGCTGGCTGTTCAGCTAGGATAGTTCTTCTGAGTTCCTGCAAAGGTAGAAACTGCTTTGCAGGCAAAGTCCAGTCCCTGCCTTCTGGCAGACCCAGGCTTCAGAGAGTGATGTGGAAGGTGATGTAACCTGAGAAAACCCTGGGGAGCCCCTGCCCCAAAAGAGGCTCAGGGCAGCAAGTTGCTCCAGGAGGAGCTGGTGGTCCTGCTCCTGAATCCCGGATGCTGACCATGTTGGCTGCCAGCCTGGACAAACCCAGCAGCCCCATCAGTGCCTCCCTGGCCTGCCTCTGGGGCTGCAAGGTGTGTGGGCTGCAAAAACTTGCCACCTCTGTCTGCTGATAGAGAAGTTGGCTTTGGAATGGCAACATCTGCAGGGAGAGTTCAGGTGCTTCACAAAGTGCTGCCACCTGGTCATGGCTGTGGCACCCAGCTGGCTGGATGTTGCATCTATCCAAGAGCAGTGCTGCTGGCTTGGCTTGCTCTTAGGCTTTAACAGTGACCTCTAGATCCCACAGCAAAGCCATACTCTTCCCATCACTTTCTATTGCCGTGCTACAGTGGTGTGCTCCATTATTCTTTGTGCAGAACATTGACTTTGTTGAATCTCAGCACAATACTTCAATTTATCTCCCAAACACCATGTTATACTTTAATCCTGTCCTTCTTGACATTTGCATATCCTGCTTGGTTTGAATGGTACCTGAGTAGGGGCTTGCTCTTAAAGGCATGGACAGATTTGCATGTCTGATTGTGCCAAGAGCTGCTAATGAAAATACCAATGAGCATGGGGGAATAAACTCACCACCTGTGGAGTCTTGTTTGGCATCCTCATTCAGCCTAATAAAGAATCATTCATGTTTAATTGCTACATTTGATTGTTTAATTACAGTTATTTTACATGCCATCTTGTAGTTTTGTCTTGGCTTTAGACACTATCTGCTACCTTACTCTTTTTGAATAGTGAATTATACTAGAATAGAAAATTATTTTAGTTAAAGAATTAGAACTAGGCCTTTAAATTATGTTCAGGATTAAAAAAAAATCTGTTCATAAAACCCTTTCTGTTTGCTTCTTCTGTACAGGCTCAAAATCAGGCTCTTTTTTTTTCTGTACAAGAAGAATTCTATGAATCACTCTCTCAAATGCTCTTGAAGGGGCACAATATGAGTAGCCTCATCTTCTCACTGAAGTTTTATCAAATTAAGTTCACCTTGTTTAAATGCCAATTCACTTTAACCACTGCAAGATTTTTTTGTACAGGCTTAACTTGGCATAAAATTAGTTTATTGCAGGTTCACTTAGTTGGGCAATGTTCTGACTTCAAATCAATACAAATCTATCCTAAGCTTCAATAGGATGGTCTGCTTGCAAACCTGGCACCTGTTTAACTAAATGAATGGAAAGGAAACCAGAAAAATTCCTCTGCTTCTTCAGCTGGGTCTTTTTGGTGCTCCCATCCTGTCATTAAGCAGTGAGGAGGTACTACCAGCTCGGAGCCCCTGAGCAGCCCCTTGCCTGGGTAGCTGGTGGGCTTCTCTCTGTGAGAAGGGCTCCCTGAGCCTAATTCCCAGGGAAGGTGTTGATGGCAACTCTGGGTTAGTGATGGATCTGTCCTGGGCGAACATCTTCATTGTGCACCCTGCGGCAGTCTGGCTACGAACCACCTGCTCTGCCCCTCAATTCCCTTTCAATAGACAAACTCCCTTTCAGCAGATGTGCTTCAGGACCTTCACTGAGCAATCAAACACTTCCAGGTCACCCCACAATCTCTTCTTTCTGTTTCAGTAAACTGTCCTGTGTCCCACGCAGGGCAGGCATCGCCGTATGGAGAGTGGTCCCTTTGCAACGTGTGGCTGCCTTGCTCTGAGTCCCCCTTGGTTTGCTCCTGAGCTCATACCCTGTCACGTGTGGGCTCCCTGCCCACAGACACCCATCCATGCGAGTGTGCTATGCCCCATCTTACTGGTATGTGCACATTTGTCCTTTCTGATCTTTGTACACTAAATTGCCTGGCATTTGATCAGTCACCCCTCCTGGGATGCTGGTCTCTGACAGATTTATGTAGAAGTAGCTGAAGTGATGCCCACACCATTTAAGGTCTGCTCTTTCTATCATCTTTTCATTCAACCTTATGATCTTCCTAAGTCTTCATCCCAATGACTGATGTCCTCAGGTGTTTTCCAGTCCCCCCTCCTTTGGCATTTCCCATGTGGCACCATCTTCCCTGCCACAGAAACACCTCTCACACCGTGATCCTCCTCTCCCACATCCAAGTAGAAAACGACCAAGTGACTGCAAGTACCACCCATGGTGTCTGGCTTTGCATGTGGCTTGCTCACCAGGGAACTCATTTCTTGATGCTTAAGCTCCCTCTTTAGACACGTAAAGATGAGCTGCTCTTTGTATGCCTGGGCAGCTGCACAACCCTCCTCAGATCAGGCTGCTACAAACCATGGCAGCATGGGGAGATGTGCCTCTCACAGACAGTGCTCTGCCTTTTGATGCTCAGGTCTCCCAGTTTTAGGCACTGGGGTAATTCTTTACTTGGGCCATTTCTGTGTGACCAATATAGGTACAGGAGGAGTGAAGGTCTCCCTTTTACCTCTGCTGTTATTCCTGATCTGCTAATGCTTAAATGTGTTTGAAGGGGTTGCCCAGGTGCTCTGCCCACCCAGAAGAGAATTGTCTTTCTCAGATTAGTCTTTAACTACATTGCTTAATAAGAGAAAATGTTAGGATGCTAGGAACTGGTGCCCAGAATTTAGAGAAAAGACAGGGAAAAGGCATCCATCAAATCACGTAAAGAATGAATAAATTCAGGGCACTGCACTGTGTGAAGGTTCTCCATAAGAAAGAAAGAAAATAAAAAAGATAAGTGAGTTGAAGAGCTGCAGGACAGTTTAATGCTAGTTATTTACCCGCTTGGAGGCCCTAAGGGATTTCCCTTTGGATGCATTTTGAGCTGCTCCCAGGAAATTCTTCCCTTGCTTTTACTGCTGCCTTGCTTTCCCCTTCTCACCTCGTGCCGCTAGGAAATGACATGCCACCTGAGTGCTTTTTTTCAGGATAATTTCAGCTACTTCTTGCTCAGTTAAGATTTTTGAAAAGATCAGACTCATGTACTCAAATCAGTTTAAAGTGCTTTGCAAGAGGGTGGCACAGGAATACTAAATCATTATTCAACATTTGACCAGACATGAAAATAATCCACACTCCTAACTAGTTTCTGAAAATAGCTAGTGTAATTACTAATATGTGGAATAAGATGGTAGGAAACAACTACTATTTCTGCAGGCAGGGAGCACCTCACTGAGACAAAGCTACAGCGAAGCAGGCAATTTTCAGTTCTTTTTCAGCAAGCTTTCTACATCCTTTCTTGCCTTTGCACTCATAGAAAACCAATTTTCCATGTCCCTACTACACGCAAAATGGGGCAAGATTTTAAAGATACAGCTCCACTCCATTTGACTGAAGCAGACTAGAAGAAAAATGGGAGTTCAGCACTTAACTGATCCCTCCACAATATTTCAGGGTAAATTAAGAATCGAAATGTCAAGAGGTTCAATATGTCAGAGGGCCTTTTGACAGAGCAGCCACTTTGAAGCCTAAATGGGAACTATGCTTTCTTAAAAAACGAAAACCAAATGTGTGCAGCTGCTGCTCTGTTTCAGAATTCAGGCCCTTCATCTTTGTATTTCTTTCGTAATAAAATTAGTAAAATATTCTGGCTGCTCCTCTAGTTAATTCTCAGAGCAGAAAGCTTCCATTTCATGGAACAGCTACCTGTCTGTTCAGATGGCTATACTTCATTATCTGCATTAAAGTAAAGCCTGGGAATCTCACAGCCTGCCTTCTTCCACTGAGCAAAACTATATTTACTGCCCACAATGTGTTTATCTTGCCTAGCCCTCAGCAAATCATTTTTTGTTTTCCATCTCAGTTTGTGTTTGTAAAACAGGAAAGATAATAAATGATAATACTTACCTTCTTCACAAAGATGTGGTGAAGATTAATTAGTTCTTGTTTATACAAAGATTGGCAATAGTGATCTTCAGGTTTGCAAAACAGGGAGAGATTGCTATCGCTGCCATGCTTGACAAAGAAGCAGAGTCAAGGACAGGAGCTGGTGCCACTGCAATCATTTACAGGACGGATGATGTACGTGGCCTTGAAGAAAATTCCCCCAAACCATCTGCATCTGCACCTAAAAGAAGGAAGACACGCATAGATGGACACTCACAGGCTGAGCTTGCAGAGCAGTGTTCACTGGCCAGCACCACAGCAGCCCTGTTCTTTTGCACCTCAGCAGAGCAGTGCTCCTGGCCAGTCGGAAGGGGGGATTTTGGCTCATCGGAGCCTGCAGCTGCAATCAGGTGCCCTTAGCACATGATGAGAGGAAGGGTGTCTGGGTTTTGTGAAGAGGCTTGTCACCCTGCACAGTCCATGGGCAGAGGGCCATGGGCACTGGGGTCAGCCCAGCATGGGACTGGTGCTCTGAATGTGGGCCTGAGGCAAAATTGGTGAAACTCAAAACTCGCTCTGAACTATGCCAGGAGCTGTCAACTGGCTCTGAAAGTGCTTCCTGCTGCCCAACAGGCTGCTTCTTACCTGTCCACAGGTCCTCCACTCTCAGCCAGGCAGTGTGGGCGGCCATGGACCTTGCATTGGAGCCCAGCTCAAGCAAGGTGCTCCTGTGTCTCTTGGGCTGCAGCACTCCTTGGGTCTCCATCACCAGCAGGGAGCAGCCCCACAAACCCTTTAGCCTGCTGGAAAAGGCACATGGATGAGCAATCCAAATTGCTTATTCAGTAACCATCTAGACAGTGTTAAACTTCTTCCTTCTGAACTTTGCCACGGATGCAGGGAGGGATTCAACCTCTCCCACTCCCGTTTGCCTTCCCTGCCAGTCTCTGCATACGAACGTGTGCTGTGCTACGGCAAATTGACACCTTTGGCACCCAGCCTGCTGCATTAGTTAGATGCTTGCAGGCTGTCCAGTCAGCAGGTTAGGCTCTTTTCATAGCAATGAGTCTGCAGTGAAATGTGTTTTTCCCCACAGCTGCCCAATTTGTTCTCGGAGGTGCTTTAGAGTGTGGCCAGCTTTCAGTCTGACTTTGCTGCAGGTGGGGCTCTCTGTATGAAATGATGGGAGGCTGTGCCAGGCTGCACGCCTTGTCATCCACCATCCCCCCATTCCCTACAGCTTCCCAGAGGTTCCAGTTGTCCCTTTTTGCCTTGCTCAGCAGATCCTTGCCATCCTGACATCCTCCCCTGCCCACCCGTGCCACTGCACCACCCGCAGCAAGGAGGAGATGTGGCATGGCCAAACACAACGATCAGAAATGGTGAATTCCCCCAGGGCAAAGCGGGGTCTGCAGCTGCTGATGGCAGTGACCAGTGGCCAGTGACGGCCGGGTCTGGGCACTGCAGGTTGCTGACACAGCAGATGGGATTTTTGTGTCTGAAGCTTCATTCCTCCTGTGGCTGAAGCGGTGCAGACAATCTGCTGGAGCTGGGTGCCGGAGATGCTGGTCATTGCATAACTCACGACTGCTTTTGTCAAATCTGGTGGTACCTGGATAAGATTTGGGCTGTGTTTTTTCTTGGACATGGGTACCACAGTTACCATGTTGACCAGCAGGTCCCCAGACCGGAAGGCTGGTCCATGAATCTGTGTACAGCTATTACTGGGTCCCATGAATCCCAAGATCTTTGTCCTTCTTTACTTACAGCCCTTCCTGCATAGCTACGTATTTGTGCTGCTCCTCTTCAGCAGTCTGCTTGCTCCTCTGTGAGCCTTGTTTCTGCTGCACAGCTCCTTAGGTATGGACTACAGCCCTCTGTATAAAAAAACACAGCCAGCATCAACTGTTCAGTAACTCCTTTCACGTTGTAACAAAAGCATCACTGATAAAACTTCCCCGTTCTGTAAGGATATAATTTCTCAGCAAGGTTTTTTTTCACAGCAAAGGTTCAGTTACTATGGGGAACAGTTTGACCTTAAGGTCAAAGTCTACAGGTTAAAGTGTGCAAGGCCAAAAGTGCATGTCCTGTGCATGCCTATAGACATCCATTTATTGGTGTGAGCTTGAAAGAAAATGTATTTGGGGCAATTTGCATTGCAAAGTATATGCCAGTGACAGTGCAATATGATGGGAGATGTTATTACCAAGATTAGAATTTACACCTATAGCCTAAATTGGGATTGTATTTGTCTGAGAAATTATGGTAGCCTGAAAAAAAATACAAAACATCTGATAATTTGATATTGACTGTGTCCAGTAAATATCCCTTTAGTTTCCTATTTCCAGCTAAGATTAATTTTCTGATCAAAGAAAATTTGATCAGAACTGCGTAGACAGTGCAATAGCAGCAATATTACATGGCTTGAGGATATGTGTTGTACCTTTGAATCTCTACAGGAAAGCTAGCCAGGAGGGGATGATGATGGCTTGTGGTAGAAGCTCTGCAAGAAATAATAACTCCTCTATGGTTTTGGAAAGGAGTTATTTTTATGTATCTCTTTCTCGCTGTCAATCAGAGAAGTCCTTTCCTCACTTTCAAGGTATAGATAGTCTTGGGTTTATGCCTGTAAATCTCTTAGGATGCTTTTGGTCGCTAATTAGAATTATTGCTATTTGGATTTCTTTAAAGAAGTCCAGAGGAGAGACAAATGCTACAGTACCATTTGTTTGCTGTTATAAACTATGCTAACAAGATTCATCTCCATCCTCCCCTGTTTCTGCCCAGCCCAGGGTGACAGATAGCCCTTTCCTCCTTCCCCTCCCACTTCATCTATTCCTGCTAGATCAGCTTTTCCCATCGCAGGTGGAGTGTCTCACCCACACAGCTCTGACTGGTTTCTGGTTAGCCCTTCACCCATCACTCTGCAATATTGCCCTTCCTGCTCTTCTGCTGCCATCGCATTCAGCATCCGCTGCTTCACGGTGCTGGTAACTGGGTGGTTTGCTACTAATATCTGGCTCTGAATGGAGACATCTTACTCGGAGTATTCCCAGCACCATCTGCTGCCTTTCTTTATTTCCATTTCTAGAAAGGGTTTCGCTGATATCTGAGAAGCAGGGGAGGAATCTGGATACGGTTGACACAAATCCCAGAAAACATTTGTCTGTTTGTCTTAGGCGCTAATTAGCGCAGACTTGGTCAAAAGTGTTCTGAACTTTTATTTATTTATTTTACTCATTTCTATAGCATCTATCACCATGACAGCAATGTGCTTCTACGGCAGGAAATTAAAACACATAACGCAGGCAGCTAATCAAATGCAGAAGCAAACAGAAGAATTTTGCGCAGAGCCCTGGTGTCGCTACGGTCCTGCTTTGACAGGCAGTTGAGTTTCTGCAGGAAAAAAAAAGATGTTTTGTTTGTTTCAAATTCCCTTTTCCCTTGGAAGCGTAAACGTGAAATTACTCTATCTTCCTCTGTTGGGATGTCTTATTTATTTTCCTGCTAGCGGCTGTTAAAGTAGATGATGTTTAATTATTTCCTGGGTTTAATTCATAGCCTGCACAATTCAGCATGGGGATTGTGGTAGGACTGGTGCAGAGTAACCTGTGCTTTGGAAGCACAGCCTGGTCTTAGCATCTCCATTGCCTTCGTGGCCAGGATCCATCTCCCAAGAGCTGCCCAGGCTCTGCCAGCCCTCCCCTCTGTGACGTGCTGGCTCTTGTGAACAGAATTGTGTTTCACCCTCTGACCTTCTGGGGCTGGCAGGTCTCTGCCTGCGGGCAGGGGCTGAATGCCAGCGTGAGGATCCTGGGGTGCAGCACACTTCTCTGGCAGGAGCAGGTGAAAGGGCAGCTGTCCAGCTTGGTCCTGTGCACCGAGCTGCCTGCTCAGCTGGGCCAGGGGGCTGGTAAGAGGTTTCAGCAGCCAGAAGACCTGAGGAGAGAGGTTAAACCTGCCTGGATGAACTGGAGACACCAATCTGGTGAGGCTGTTTTGTTGCTTTGCAGCAGGGAGTGATGGGGAGCTCATTGCCCAGTGAGGTGTCACGGAGCTCATGAGTTGTTAAGATTAAATCATTCACTTAATGGAAAAGACTGAAGGACTGAACCAGGACAAAACCCGAGGGCTATGCAATGGGGCTGCAGAAGCCACAGTCACATAGCTGGGTGGCTCAGCAGCTTGCCCTCACATCTCCTTGCGAGTTAAGGACAGGGGCAAAGGAAAAAAAACAGGAGGAAAACAATTCCATGCAAATCTCTCAAATATTTGAAAAAATGTTTCTTTGGCAGGATCCAAACTAGATCTCTTGTCTGGGCTTCATGAAGCGTTTTATTTTCGTGGTATCAGAACACTGCATTCCCAGCGTGTCATGACTTTTCTCCAGTTAACCCTTCCTGGGCTGCAGCCAGCTCCTGTCTCTGCACATCACGCTCTCCGCATGGGCACCATCCACACAGAGACCCAAACCCCTGCACCCCCAGCGTGTGGCAGTACCTAGTGCCTCATCCTCAGCTCAGCTGGTGTGTGAGTAGCAGAGTTAGGACTAAAACTCTGCTCTGTTCCCCTCCTCCAGCACGTGAGGTGAAGTGGCTAGCCTGTAGTTAGGGCATATGGTTAGGACTGGTGCTGCATCTCGGGGTCTGCAGTAGAGTTGTAAGATGGGAGCAGTGTTTTGGGCTTCAGGCTTTTAGCTAATTGCTAACTTAGCTGCTAATGGCTAATTATTGTTTCAAAAGAGAGCACTTTTAGGAAAAAAAAAAATTTGTCCTGCTGGAGACTTCAGTCAGAAGTCTGCTAACTTCTTTTGAACACTTTCATCAACTCATCATCTCATACTGGAGTCTTTAGGTGATTTCTTCTGGGGGCAAAAGATTTTTGCCAAAACAACCTTTGCATTATTCCCCCTGCACTTAAAGTTTATTTGTATTCTTTTGAGTCAACAGTTTAAACAGCTAAGTATACCTACCAAGGAGCATCCTAACAGACTGCTTTCCTATTAAGCTTCTTTGGTATTGAAAATTAAAGTGCATTTTTCTTGATTAGTGCTAATATAATGTCTGCCACGTGAGTAATGAATCACACAAAGCTTAAGTCCTTCCCTGCACCCACTGAGTCTGTGTAGATGGGTAGATTATTTCTGCTTTGCTCCTGCAAGCTAAGTCTGGACTTCATAGAGTCACTGACTAACTCATCTCATAAATTCACATACTAACATTAGCAGCCTAACTCCTCTCAAAATAATTACACTGCTTCTACCTCAGGCTGTAAACTCGGGTGTGTTGTTCAACAGCTGTTACGTTTCACTCTCCAGATGACCAGAATTATTCCAAGTGTAAAGCAACCAGGTCTTCTCCTAGGTGAGAGATGCTCCATAAATCTAAGAGACTCATTATTTGCCTGTCTATCCAGATACAGATAGGATAAAGTCATTTAGTGGTAGGGATTTTTCATCAGTGAATTACACTAATGAATGCAGTACCCTGTCTTTTAGTTCTCTATCCATTTTTTTGACTTATTTACTTGGCATTAATTACTGAAAAGCCCTCACTATTTTGCAGAACCCTTGTACCCAAGTAGCATTATTTCTTGCCATAAGGGCACAGCAAGGTTAAATACCAAACACCACTGGATGTGATTTTGCAGAGATTTTGGGCATAAGGAGTCACAAAAGTGCCTGAGGCTGTCATCAGATCCACTTGGTGTCTGTAATCAGGAGGAGTGAGCTGATTGTCTTTGCTTTTCATAACTCTGTGTTTGAGTAGGAACTTGACTGTTTCACTTGAGGACATCCTGGCAAAACTTCCATTCTGTGTACGTAGATAGGCAGTGTCTCCTTGCTTTCAGAACTGATTTTTCTCTTGTCTCTGTTTTATGTTTGTATGTGCCAGTCTAGAGGCTGCTATTTTAAGGTTTTTTTCTTTTCCTTATGTGCTTGCTTTAAAATGATTTGTTGGATAGAGAATGATGTATTTTAAAAGGCTAAATTAGAACCCCGTGATGTAGATTCAACAGAAATTGATTTGAGACTGCAGCAACCATGCTACCTTCATATGCTAAAATCAGAAGGTATCATAGTTTCTGAAGTAGCAAATGTTAGCACTTGAGTGGTACTCACTATTGGTCAGGTTCAGGCTAAAGACTATTTCTTTGGTTTTGGGGTTTTTAAAAAATATTTAAGTTACTCTCTGGGCTGCAGATACAGTTTTCTGTACTTTGAGTCAAATCAAAATTTGTTTTGCAGTCATTCAAGAATAACTTTCTGAATCCTACAGAGAACACTGCTTTGGAAACCTGTATGAACATAATCAAAAAGTACTTTTTAAACCTGAATGTAATCCCAAAAAGGTTTTTGCTGCATAGGGAAAGGGTGGAGCTCACGAGTGCCTGCTAAGGGTAATGGGCTCTAAATTTCAGCTCTGTTCTTTGAGCCACAGGGGCAATCCCTCACAACCTGATCCCAAAGTCTGTGGCTTTTGTATTTAAGAGCCCTTCACAGAATGGAGATTAGAAACCAAGAACTGAAAATTGGACAATGCCTTGTGGTGCCTCTTTTAACAGTTTAGGACTGATTCATTCTAGTATTTCTGTCCGGGCCATACTCACCATTGCCTCACATCAATGGCATGACAGAGCCCCTGCTCTTGTTGATGCAGTGTATTGGAAAGGGATCCATTATCTTTGGTTCCCAGGACTATGGAATGTCTAATAAACTCAGCAGCAAGGGTGCCAGATTTGTGTGGCACTGCCAGCTGCTCTACCCTTTTGCCTATTAATCTGGTTTTAGTTTCATTATTGATGGGGAATGCTGATAGTCAAGCAAATGATGTTGCTTGCAGGTTGGAGGCAGTTTACTGATGGTACTGGAGGGCAGAAAGAGGTAACAGTAACAGAAAACCAGTCAGAAAACAGCCCATGGCACCTACAGAGTAAATGCATGGTTCACCTGACTCTCCTTTGGAAACTAGGAGGCCTCCAAAGCTGTGCCTGTGGGATTTTACATGAATACACATTGCAGGAGACAGGGGAAAACAGAAATCATGCGTACCTGAGCAAGAAGGAGACCCAGCTGTGGGAGACCAGGACTCGGAGCAGGAGCAAAGCCATTGGGTGGAAATCCAGTTTGCTGTGGCACTCCCCTAGCTCATCCTTGTCTTGCCTCTTCCTTCTCCTTTCTCTTCTGCCAGACAGGATCTGGATCAGAAAACAGGAGAAATCCTCATCTCATCACCTAATTAAAAAATATTGTTTCATTTTCTCATAGGCCTCTTTCTCCCATATCAGCCTACCTTGTAAAGTTACCTTCAGCTGCTGTGCCTCCTCTTGCAGGGAAGGAGGGAGGGATTCATGCTGCAATGAGAAATCAATTTAAATTCACATGGGCACAGTCAGTCCTTAATCAAGTCAGCAAACTCGGGCTGGCTGCAGGAATCTGAGTAGGAAGTTCAAATGCCTCAGTGCCAAAGGTTCATCCCCTATCACAGAACCTCAGCCAGGGTGTCCTTGTTATTTTGCTGCTCCAGCACTTTCCTCAGTCTCTTCCCTATCTGTTTACATTATAATTTGTCTCTCTCCTGTTTTTCCCACCCACCACTCTCTGGCTTCTGCTACACCCTTGGATTAAATTCCATAATCACTCTGAAAATGGTGCAAAACATGCTCCTGCATAAAGACACTGCCAGTGTGGGTTGGGGTAAGAGATTCCTACTCAGCTTTGCTTGCTCCCTGTGTATTGTCACTAGGGGCACATTGCAGGTCCTGGACAGTGTAAGTTTTTATTGCTTTTCCTACTCCTCTGAGACATGAAGATCAAGCACAGCTAGGGGAAGTTAGGCAAGATTTTCAGTCTCTATTGTCTTTAGTTTAGGCACTTCACTCAAAAGGAAGCAAGGTAATATAAACCAGCATCCACAGCTCCCATTTAATCCACTGGCTGCTGTTGCTTTTTGATCAATCTCTAGATATTATTTCTTGAAAAGAGAACCCTGTATCCCATGGGCAGGAGCAGTTTCTGTATCTTGGACAACCTGGATGAGGGAAACCAAAATTTGTAGCATTAATGCTGACAAAAATGCAGAAGAAAATGTTCCCTTGAGTCTTACCTGGGTAAGGCCTGGATGAGTGATCAGAGTTGGTATCTACCCATGCTTGTAGCTAGGCTGCTCTTGATTTGCAAGGCTGCTGCCACTGCCCAGTGCCTGCTGGCTCTTGACAGCTTTCCTAGAGCATTTCCAATCCCTTTCAGTCTTTTTCGTGAACAGCTGCAGCAGTGGTGAGAAAACTGTTAAATGCTGGTGTGTTTCTGCAAGGAACAGAAAGAAAGAAGCTTGTGAGCCAGGAGTTTCTCGTAAAGAATGTGGATCAGAGAATCTGTGCAAACTACTTTCTTCAATTATTTAAAATTTGCTATAATTACTGGGTATTTAAAAATGTTCTGGGGAATAATTTGTGGGCCTTTCTGGTTTTCCCTTTTCTTCACTGCCACATAGAGTCTCAGCCCTTAGAAATGCTAAAGGAGGCCTTTCATGAAAAAGAGAGAGATGACAATGGCACGTTTGAGAATAACAAACCTTCTGCTTGGTGAAGCTGCATATCCTGAGCAGCAGACACCAAGAGGTGGGGGATTCATGATGTCCATCAATACCTTGTTCAGAGCTTTTCACTCCTCACCTTAAAAATGCATTCCTAATGTCTCAGGATACCTAGCTAGCTTGGATAGACCTAGCAGCCACCGAGCTTGGATAGATCCATCTACAACACTGCAGATGCTGCAGAGACAGCTGAGCAGCAGAAGAACAGGAGCTAGGTTCTGTCGTGGTGAGACCCACACCGCTGGCTGGCCGGCCTTTCCGACCAAGCAGCGAACATGACAGTAAACATTTTCTGCCTTCCTTTGCTCCAGCTCTCAGGCCATTAAGAAGACACCTTAAAATGTGGATCTTTCATCCACAGACCTGAAAAGAATGATGTTGCTGTTGCTGATTTGGGCTTGGTTTTCTTTTTTTCATTTGCCAGGAATCACCTTCAGCAGCAAGGAAAATGTAGTGCCTCCAGGTCAGGTCTCCTGCGGTCGCTCTGGTGTTGTTCACAACCACACGTGGGGGTTGCTCTGGGACAGAAATGGAAGCTACTGCCCTCCCCTTTTAAAATCTCTCGGTTTTCCAGTGGGCTTTGCAGGCTCAGGCCTTTGCTTTGCAGCTCGACTCCACTTTATGAGCACGGCAGGGTGATTTATTAAGGATTTCAAGAGGGAGACAGGAGGGTCGCAGCCACTCTGCTCTCGTAGGGCTTGCCAAGCCCCCCTCCCCATCTGCCTCTGAAGCCACGAAGCAGCTACTTGTGTAACATGTGGTGGCTTGCCCATTAAAATGCTTTCACTTATGACTTAAATAAAGGCTTTTGGTTTTCCAGACAAGGGTTTTAGAGATGCCCATCTCTTGGTTCTTTTTTTTTTGTCCCTTGCATGTTGTTATTGCTTACATTTCTTAAAGCTCCAGAAATTGTAAGCCTGTGGCTCGCAGTGAAGGCATGCTGGTAAATGATTTATAGAGGGGCCTACAAATCATGTTGCATAGAGTGCAACCCCTTCCCCCACAGCAACAGTCATTTCAGAGCAGCACGGTCTTCAAGGGAGCTAAGCTGTCCTTTCCCTGCTGAGATTTAGGAAGCCAAACAGTAAAATGCAGCTAGAAGTGAGAGTAAACATGCCACAATAACAACCTGGCATTTAAGTTTCAGCAGGGCTTAAGGTGGCCTCAGAGAAGCTCTTGCTTATCACTGGTATTATAATGTAACATTAACGGGCATCTGTTTTAATGCTTTTACACATATAAAACTCCAGTAAGTAAATATGTCAGCAAGGACTTAAAATAGCTTCAAGGATTAAAAGGCAAGCAGAAATTTCTAACAGTTAAATGAACTACAGAAATCTCCATTATTAATTGTGGTCTCAGCTATACCAAGCCAGTTAAAACCTCAGAGTGGTTGCAGCAGACCTGAGAGCACAATTTGGCTCTGTGACACCAACCTCAGGACTTCTCAAAGAGCCCTCAGCACCACCCCAGAAAGAGACCACATACAACACTCCACAGGGCAAGGGCACAACAAATGCTTACAAACCCCTCAGCCCTCCCAGGCTCCCACACGTGGAGAAGGGATGCTCTTACCCAGCTGCCCTCCCAGAGACCACAGTGGCTCCCAAGCCTCCGTGCACACTTGGGTAGAGGATATCAGTGTAAGGAGTTTGGAGAGCCAACTTGGTCTTGGCTGGCTCTGGCACACAGTGAATATGAAGAGCTTGTAAAATTGCCTACGCTGCTTTCCCCTTTCTCTTGTTCTCTGTGCTGATCACAGAATCACAGAATAATTTAGGCTGGGAGGGACCTCAGGGGTCATGTAGGGCAACCCCTGCACGAAGCAGTGCCAATTAAATCAGGCTGTGCAGAGACTTCTCCAGATGGGCTTATAATATTGCTGAGGATGGAGACCACAGCCTCGGAGGGCTCCTGCTCTGGGGTTTTGACTGCCTTTCTTGGGAAAAATTTTTTTACTAGTATCTAATCTGATCTTCCAGCATTCCAATTTGCATCTGTTGCCTCTTCACCTATCCTGCTGCACCTCTGGGAAGAGTTCAGTTTAGACTTTTCTCTCCCCAACCTTCAGGTAGTTGCTCCAGGTCGAAAAAGCAGAGCCCTGTACTTTGCCAGCTCTGTTGATTTTAGTGTCTCTGAAGAGTTAATGCAATAAAACATCACAAGGAAAACAGTGCTGGCGCCTAGAAAGGACTAACAGATTGCAATTAACACAAAATATTTTACCAAGGAACTGCCAAATAATAGAACTGAAAAGTTTTTTTGGTCTTTACTAAATTAAAAGTTCCTCTGGGGTTGGGAGGGGGATGTTTATCACAAGTTATGCCCTCTTATAAACAACCAGAACCTTGCTGGAGCTATAGACTGAAGTCTTAGCAAGATGCACAGTCTCCTTAATGGAAAAGTGAATTCTAGCCACTGTGATACTCCATCTGATGAGGACACTTAGCTGTGATGGGGTGGAATAAAGTGCTTTATTATCCTAAAGTGAACCACACTGCGAGTGTTGGGGATATGGTTAATGCAAGTACAGAGAAATTACACAGTGTCTGTTTTGACTTTCTGATTTCCTCTAATGGACACACAGCCTCCAGGCCAAGCGCTTGGAGAGTTTTGTGCCATGCTATTTTCTCCAATTATTAGCTAGGTTTTTCCTCCAAAGTACCTGGCGGCAGCAGCTCATTCACAAACCCAACATTTACAGCTGGGAATTGAAAGGGCTCACCTCCCACATCCGGCATCCTTCATTTCAATCCCATTTTCCTTTAATGACACATTAGCCGCTTTAACGCGCTAACCGACGGCACCCGCACGGGGTGGGAAACCCAGAAACATCCACACCTCCCAACAGGGGTTTGCCTGTGGGTTTTGCTAGCTCAGCATTTGTTCTGCAGCTGTGGCTAGCAGCTATTTCTCTTTGAGATCCACCTTAGCCCTCTGTTTAGATGCTTCGTTGGTGAAGGCAGCGCCGCTGCTGATGGGGGGCCAATGGGTCAGCATGGACAGGGCCATGCAGCTCCTGCCCCAAAACTGCTTTCCTGGTATAAAAGGCTGCTGTGGGGGGGGATAAGGCAAATCCCCTGGGGAAGCACACACCACACCCCCTGCATTCTATCAGAGGGCCCTCAAATGGTACTTTATAAGAAAGCCTTTCTGTTTTTATACTGCTGTTGATGATTTGGGCTTGGCTTTCTTCTTTGGTCGTTTGTTTTTCCAGTTGGACTGCCTGAGAAAAATATAGCTGGGGAGCAGAGGGGCTGTCAGAAGTCTTGGATTCAAGTTAAGCACTTGTGCATTTTACATATTGGATATGAGGGTTTTAATCTAAATAGTCAAAATGCTTTTTTGTATATACCTGTACATATACCTATACAAAGGGACTGCTTTGTCCCACAGCCTCCCTTCCTGCTGTCACCTCTGTTTCCTCTTCCTGCCTTCCAGTCTCTGCCAGTTTATGTTGCTAACCCACTGAATCCCCAGCCAATGTAAGATACTCCACCATTTAAATCTCTTTCCATCAATCCCTGGACTGTTTGTTTTCCACACCACTACTGAACTGGGCTTGTTGTGAGGAGCAATTATTGCAATGGTCTGGCTTCAGATTTGTCTTGGTCTTGTCCAGGCGATGAGGAAATGCATGCAAAAATAGTCTCCTAGGAAAACTGACCGTGGAAAATTCAGCTTAAGAAGCAATAAAAGAATCTTCTGCTGTCATGCAGAAACCAACAGGAGAATTTACGTCTCCCACAGCAAGCTCCCTCTGGGAGCATTCCTGTCCTTGGGAAGGGAGTGATGCTCAGGGAGGCCTCCTTGGAGGCCAGCATCTCACTGCAGCACACAGCCATCCTTGCCCATCAACTGAGGACTCCTCTTTCCAGGCCCACTTGAGCACCACAGCATCTCCTGTGGAAGTTTTGCCCTCCAGCTTTGAGAGAAAAAGTGGCAGCAGCTCTTTGCTGGGAGCTGCTGCACCCCAGCCCGTGAGAGCAGCAGAGGGGATTTTATTTCCCTCTGAAGCATGGTGGTTGCCCATGAAAGCCCTCGCCCTCTGTGCTTCAGGCAGCCACCTGCTCCACGTGCTGGGGGTTTCTCTGTGTCCCCTCTGCCTCCTGATAATTTTCTGGTTGTTGCCTTTTGTCAGAGGGAGTGTAGGATTTGGACTCCTCAGTGACCTGCAGGAGGTCTCAGAGGGGGTTTTTGCCTTCTTTCATCTGGATGCTTCTGCTGTTTCCTACCTCCCAGCCCAAAACTCAAGGCTCATTGCAGGGAGGAGACAGTGAGGTGTCCCTGCTGGTTTTCTCTGAGAAAGGGCTTCCTAAGAAGGTTAATTCCGTGTGCCTGGCTTCGGGAGTGTGCACTGCTCCTTGCAGAGCTGGGTGAGGGCAGAGAGTGGTGCACAGCTCTAGACCTTTACTGTTCCCTGTGGCTGGCACGTAGGTGCCCTGAAGACTTGACAAGTCTGTACACAGACATCTTTTCCTGCAGCTGTTTCTCCAAAGTCTTTGTAATTTTTGTTTGGGGTTTTTTCAGTCTCGAGCTCTTTTTCCTGCTTTACGTCATGCTTTCCACTTTAGAGATGTCAGATGATCTGTGATAAACTGACAGTATGTGCAGGAGCAGCGAGGAGACGAGGTCCATTTTAATGAGACTAACTCTATTGGGTAGAGAAAGCTGTGCCTCGACAAGCCCCTCGATCTTGTTTCTCTTTGCACAGTGTCTTAATGGCATAAAAGGATTTTTATACAAATAAGGAAAGGCAAGTCCCCAAACAGATTTCTTTCAGTAGCCATTGAAATGGAAAGTTACTGCTGAGAACAGCATGCTCCCCTTTAAGAGGTAAGCATGATCAGAAATCAGTATTCTCATGGCTCCTGAAAACTGCTTGAAATATTTATGAATAAACAGTGTGTGTGCTTGGGGTTCACCATTCACCCAGCAGATCCTACAAGCACCCTGTTTGTCCTCTGTGGTCATCTGTAGGCATTTGAATTACCAAAAACAGAGGGGTGAGGAGAAAGCGAGAGAGAAAGAGCCTATGAGAGGACAAAGCTATGGGTGGACTTCAGTAAAGGGAACCTTGCAAATGGGTACAGAAATAAACATTCCTTATAATGTGCGTGCCCTGACTTCTCTTGGGAAGGCTGCTGGTACAACTCCTGCCCGCTGGCACAGAAATGGAATTACCTGTGTGGCTCACAGTGCTGGCTCACGAGGACCCACTCGGCTGGCACAGGCAGACTTTGGATGCTGGTGAGGCAGGAAGAGTGGAGACGTATGGCAAAGCTCAAGGTAAATGTGAAAAGGAACTGCAGCACTCTCTGGTCCTTTGTCATTCCAGGAAAGGGCTCGGGTGCCTTTCGCCACCTGGCATCGGTATTGCCTGTGGATGAAGAAGTCAAGTCAACACAAACACTTCTGATGCTGTTACTATCATGTAACATATCTAACATGTTGGTAGGCATGTCAATGTAAAGGTCGTTTGGGGTGCATTTCAGGGCTGCATTCATTTTCTGACTCCCTATGGAAATTCCCACTGCTCTTACCTCCAACTGTGATGCAAGTCACACAGCACATGCAGTCAATCTTCAAGGCTAAGTTATTAGTCTTTGGGGCAGACTGGGCTCATACTTCATGCTGGTTGCCAATACAATCTGGGTGAATTTTGGAGAAGTAATCAGAGTTCACAGAGGGTCAGCTGCACAAGGCCAAGGCTATTGATGGCTGTTTTCTGAGGTTTGTTGTGGTCAGGAAAGACTGGGACATCTGATTCAATTCAGGTTCCCGCAGAAACCAGAAAGACTTAGGCCTTTACTTAAGGAATTGCTTACTATAGAACACCGGTTTGAACTGTGCCAGGATTATGTAGAAACCTTCAGCAATTAAGTGGTGCATGATGCAATTTCTGCTAGCACCAGCTAAACTGATAGAGTCCCACTCCAAGTTGCAAATAAAAGCTCTCTTTCAATGGTTTATTTTTAATATAGTCACCATGAGCTTAAAATGTTTTGGAGAATCCATAGAGGATAATGTTTATGGAATACATTTCTAAAATCTTGCTTTCCAGGGAAGTACTATTTTTTTATCTAGTACTCTTTCCTAAGCTATTTTTGGACCCCAATGCATGAATTCTAACATTTTCTGGGCAACAGTGTGAAAAAGGGACTAGATGAATAGGAGATGTAGAATACTCCAGACTGTGTAAGAGTTACCCAGTCCAGTTTGCCTGTTCTCTACTGAAATGTGGATTTAGTGATGATTTGCTGAAGCCTGCGGGAAATCTTATTTAGCTATATATTAAAAGAAAAAAATCAAATGTTCTGATCTTAACTTGTATTTTTGACTACAAGTGACTCCTGTATTTTTTCAGCTAGATCTGGAATATCTCTCCAAGGTAACTATGGTCTCTTCTTGAGTTTGGTCATTGTAAAAGTCAGATTTACTTAAACAGATGTAAAGGAAATTCCATAGGACCAGTTATGAGAGGATATTAACCAATCTTTAAAGGCCTGATCAGAAGAACTGTGGGAAAGAGGTCAACATTAACTTGATGGTGACTCCAAGTGTTAATTTTGACTTCAGCAATAGTAGTTACTAAACCCAGTTCCCAGATAAGAATGGTAACTCTTGGGTTTACGAAAAAAGAAAGTGTGATCCTAGAAAACAGATGCAGAATTCTCCACATCTCTGCGAGTGTCCAATCTTTACACATCTGATCAATAGCTTTAGCAGTGGGACACGTGTGATATATTCACTTTCAGATCTTTCTAAGGAAGACAACAAAACCCTATTAAAATCTCCCGTTGCTAGCCAGTGAGTAGATGGTGTTGACAGTAAGGCTGGCTGGTGAAAGCACAGACAGCTGTAGCTGGTCCCTTTTTAGATTAAGGTGCATGGAGCACGGTGATAAAGAAAGCTTTAATTTCCACCCATCAGGACAATGAGCAAACAAACCGAAGAGAGCAGGTGGGCATGGACAATGACACTGGGATGGGCCAGGAGAGCGTCAGCTCGGCGCAGCGCGGCTGTGCGCATCTCCGAAGCGACACGGGGACAGAGGGACGGGCACTGCTCCACCCCAGCTGACAGACCTTGCACTCCTCTCTTCAGACAGCTGATGTAGGTAGCTGTGACTGGGGCTTGTTCTGCACTGAGGCCTCCCTTATTGCTCCTTTAGGGACTCTAACTGTTGCTAGCAGCAGCGTGGGGGCAAAAAAGCCCAGGGCCTTTGGGTACCACAGATCTCATCTATAGCCATGAAACAGCAGGGAAATGCCAGAGGCCATATGGAGTACAGCTGCTGGCAGTTACTGGCCCGGCCCCTAAAAACAAATCTTTCTATGAATTAGCAGCACCGCAGCAAACGCCTGCTTGTGCTTCCTGTGCCTCATTGGGGAGGCACTGCATTTAAGTTTGTGCCACCTTGTACAATTAGGCACCAGAGAATGCAGTAAAACCAGCTGTCACCTCTTCTGAGACGACTGATGGGTGCCCTGCCTCAGCAAAGCAGCCTGGACTGGTCCCTCAGCTCCCACCTCCTCGGGGGGAGATGCTGCCAGGTGTCCCCACACCAACAGTCAACAAAAGAAAAAGCACCAGCAGCACAGAGATTACAGAGGTGCATCAAAAAAGCTTCCCTGTCCGTCTCCCTGCACAGTGGACTCTGCCCATCTTTGATGGGTATGAAGCCCTAAAAGGAGATCTCTGTGTTCTGGTAATGCTTGAGCCTCCACAAAGGAAATGAAAAGGAGGAATAAAACATCTGAACAGCCCAATCTGGTCTGAACTGCATGCATTCATTACAGCAAAGATGGATTTCTTCTGGTTCCTCCTCCGTATCCTCCTCCTCAGTGGTGGCAGCAAGAAGCTTGACACTCCAATTACAGGATATTCATGTTAAACAGCAAAGAGGGACAGCTAGTCAGTGGCAGACATTTAGGATATGGCATCCAACGCTCCATGCAGCCAGCAGAAGCCTGAAGGAACAGATTGAAACTATTCTAATGGCCCAGCTCCTCACAACTCTTCGGTGTAGACTTAAATTAGCTCCTTGCAGTCAGCATTACCCGAGACTTAAATCAGGGTCCAACTGCACTCACTTCATCAAAGCTGCTGTGAAATGGGACTGGTGGCCCGGAGGCTGGAAGAGGCTGTCGTGTGTGGCTGCAGTTGTGGCACACCACAGCAAAGTGCCTCTCCCCCTCCCAGGTTTGCATCTCACCTCTGAGCCCTCCGGCACAGGGTGTCAGGCGGACGCCGCTCGCTCTATCCAGTTACAAAACCGTGCAGTCCAAATCCATTCAAAGGCTTGGGCAAAAGCATTTGATGTTTGTGGCTCTGAGACCGCTTTGTCCTTTCAAACTTGAGAAGTTTTTGTCTTTTTTTTTTCCCCCTCAGATGGAAATGGTAATGTAGGCTAAAAAAAAATGTCATTAATAATACAAACCGGGGGCCTTTGGGAGGAAATTTTAGTTTTGAAAAGTGACTACTTTGCATGAATATGTCATGCCATCAGAAGTTTATCTGGATTGACTTGACTCTTCACATATGCATATATTCCTCTACTGCCACACATGGTCCTTTTTCCTTATTTAATTAGGGTATAAGTTCATACCTAAATTAGAAGACATAAATAGATCCATTCATTCAATAGGCATTTTTCTAAGAAAAAAATGTTTGCTTTCAGATATTGGTTTTCTTCAGGTGTTTTTTTTTTTGGTCTCTATTTTTAATTTAAAGGTACTTCTCTTATGTTTTATTCACTTGTTTTCATTAGGTAAAGGAATGTCTTGGCATGAAAACCTGTCCTGAATCCCCTGCCTGCTTGACAGATAGATACAAAGACTTGAAACATGAGAGGAAAAGTGGATGGTTGCAAGAAAAAATAGAACTCAACAAAAGAAAAGAATTAAACCTAGCACGGGTATTAACACTGTGTGAGTATCATTGCATGCCTTGGTTCCTAGGAGCAATGGGCAGCATCTTGATTGACAGACCTCAATAATGAATCCACATTGCCTTCTAAAACGGGAGGGCCCTCCTGTTTCTCTCTAGATTGATCCCGACCAGTTTGCTGCAGGTAGATAGTGCTTGAATTTCAGATATTGACTGCTGGAATCTGCGATTGGTCCCACGCTGTAAATCACATGCCAATGTTTCTCTGTCTTGACTGGATGAGAACAAACATAATAATCAGGAAGAGGCCTTGAAGAAGCCACTGTGGCTTTAAATCTCTCAGGGAGCAGCAGCAGTTTCGGGAGAAACGGATGATAAAGCGGATTAGGGAATTCTAGAAAATTTAAAACCTGCTCTTTTCTGGGCCACACAGAACCCAAGGCATCATTCCCTCGGAAAATTAGGCTGCTGTGAAATTTATTGCCAGGGTGCAGAATTCGACTGCAAATTAGCATGTGTGAAACCCTTCTAAAAGAAGGGTTGGAAGGAGAAGCCAGGGAACTACAGGTCTGTCAGTCTGGCCTCGGTGCCAGGGAAGGTTATAGGGCAGATCATCTGGAATGCCATCATGCAGCACGTACGGGACATCCAGGTGAGCAGAGCCAGTCAGCATGAGTTTGTGAAAGGCAGGTCCTGCTTCACTAACCTGGTCTCCTATGTTGGTTGCTGTTGCTATCCACTATATTTCTGCCCTCATGGCCAAGCAAAGATTTATGTTCTCAACCACACAGAAATTCAATGGAGTGGCCCAGGAGTTTACCTGAGAACAGGCAGGCACAAGCCAGGCAAGGCAACGACCAACTCTAGATTTTTGGGAAAGGACCCATCCTCCTCTTCCAGGAGTCGCAGGGCTCTGCTGGGCTCCACAGCCAGATGTGCCCAGATGGCCCAGGTGATGCCAAACTGCTTCCACCCTGCAGCTGGTAAGTCCTGAAGATGTTATCCAAAGAATTGAATAAGAGGAAGAACAAAAGGAAGTAGAGCAATTCAATGAGACAAATTTGGAGGGAAAGGAAAAGAAATAATGAGAAATGGCACAGAGTGTGAAGTAACGAGTTTGCTGATGATAAACAAATTCTAGGTAGTTGGTTGACATTTTTAATAGGGCCATCCCTACCCTTTGCTCTCTGTTACTCTCCTCGCTGAAGAGGTCACCAGCAGGAAGGTTTGCAGAAATGAGGATCATTACATGGCCATTTAAAAGCATCCAGCGTGCTGCCAGTCACAGGACAGGAGCAGACTGTATTACCTCTCGGCCTGACCAAAATCAGCCAAAAGAGCTTAAAATTAGCAATGCATTCCTTTGTGGAGGAGTCAAAGTCCTAACACTAACGTCATCACTAGCTGAAATTATGTCTAAATTTGAAAAGAAAAAAAACCACCCAAACAAAACATTTCCTCAGAGGTGTTTTGCAACTGTAAATGAAGCATAACTCGCATCACCTATGGACTGTGAGGAACCCTTATTAGCATTTGAGCCTTAGAAAGCCAGAAGGTTTTCTGACCCTGGATTAAAGGTCCCTCTTGACACTTAAATAGGGAAGTGCATATGAAAATGAAGTTGTCCAGGGTGTCACCACCTTGAGGTGAATGATAGCTTGAGGTTGAAGGGTGGAGAATAAACGTTACTGCAAGAAAAGCTGCTGAATTTCCTTTTGAGAGACTGATAATCCCGCAGGCTTCTGCAGAAGCAGCTTTTGATTATCATTGCTGATGATATTAGAAGACATCTCTGGAGTCTGTCCTTTAAAAAATGTTTCCCTAGTGCTACTTGAAAACATATGGGTTGGGAACTGAAGTGAAAAACTGATGTTTTACTAACTCTCTTGGCATGATGGAGGCTTAGAAAATGATGTGCCTGATACTGGAGATGCATTTTTAACAGTAAATGAAACCAGACTGCATAAAAATTCAAAACACTAGACTGGTAAATGTAGATGAGAAAAGAGGCTGGAACAAGAAAAAGGGGCTGGTTAAAGAACCAAATGAGAAAAATGGATCAGACCTAAAGTCAGAGTGAATTGGAGCAGCTCCACTAACTTCTGCGGATCTATTTTGAGTTTCATGAACTCATGGAAGATCCAGAGATATATTAGCAACTTATACACAGGGTTTGAGTAAACAGGTCTAACAGAGCATTTTCAAATGCAGTGACTTCCTGAGGGCTTTATTAAGTCATGGAATGGGTAATCAATTTGGAAGGTAATGATTTTGAGGGGAAAGGAACAGAGAGATGGAGCCAGTGTCAGGGTATTTTGCCAGCTCCAGTTATTGCACCAGCAATGCCTAGTGACCTCCTGACTTCAAAGGAGGGACATCTGCATGGGTTCCTGAGAGGAAAAAGGAAGGGAAGAAAAAGGCAAGAGGAAGGCTCCAGACCCTGGTTGTCCCAGGCTTCTTCACTCCAGTAGCTTGGGAAATGAGAAGTCCATGCCCCAGTTGCAGTGGCTCTTACCTGTACAACTTAAACCTCTTTCCAGACCACTTACTAACCACCTGAAGATGTTTTCCTCCAGAACAAGCACACCCTTTGCTGGAGTGCAGAATCATTGTGTGTCTTGACTGGCCATGCAGTTTTGAGCCTCTGCCAGCAATTACTGATACTGTAAACTTACTGAAGTAAAAAAGCAGTCCCTTTCAGTGGCTTTCTGCTCTCTGTGTCTCTATTATTCCCATTAGTCATCACATACATACCCATAGGAAGAGTCAGATGACCAGCAGATTTTTCACCAGACAGGTGCTACAAAATTCCTTCCTCTTCCAAACTGCAAGATGGTGAACTTCAGAAGTTTTCTTTGTGCTGTGAAGAAAAAAATGCTGGTTGGCATCCTTCTGCACCAGTGTGGGCAAGCTCTCAATCTGCTCTGTCTCTGCAGACAGGTCAGATATTTTGCTCTCAGAAGTGATTCTTAAAATGGCAGAACTTTCATTTTTGCTGGATGGTGGTTACAGTGTCTGTTGAAGCTCCAAGTTTCTGCAGTATCCTAAAGAAATGGTAGATCCTCAAGGCAGCTTTCATCTTTAGCCACGATCAATTAACATAATCTATTTTTCAATTTTCCCAGGCCCTCTTTTACACTCTCTAGCTAGGAGCTTAACCTCTTTCCCAAAAAAACCAGCATAGCTAAAAAACACTTAATATTGCTCTCAGTCCTTACAGAAATCAGAACAGGTTTTGCATTTTACTACACAAAGAAGTTTTATTTCAGTGACTTGCGGTGCTAGGGTTCTTTACAGCTGAAAGAAGCTTTTATCCTTTATCCAAGAGATAGACTGTGTTATGAGAAAATTCAAATTATTTTATTCTAGACGATGTCTAATTAAATGGAACAATAAAAATTGTTATCCTTTATGACCACCAAGCAATTAAGTGACCTGGTGATAGGGAATTAAGTCAGTCGTCCTTTGAAATGACAGCTGAAATAACAGAGGCACTGTTCTTTGTCTACTGTATGCGTGCTGGAGAGGAGGGAAAGGAGGAAGGATGTGAACAGGACAATACACAGTCAGAAAAATCCTGTCCCTGTTGCAACCACTGAACTGTTTCCCATTAACTTCCCTAAGGGCAGAATGTCCCCCACTGTGCCACACCTTCTCGGACAGCTTCATAAACCAACAAACAAGCAAAACCTCACCTTGATTCAATGATTTCTAACATTTCTCACATTGTTAATCTAAAAAGGTCTTTGAGCACACTTGGCTGTCTTTCTCTTTCTTTGACATGTCTCCATGCAAACAACAGTGGAGCAGGAAGGGCTCATGCTAGCTCATCGACGGTGTGTGTTTAAATGGGACACAGTGGGAACTGGATTAGGGACATTTGGGTGTGAAAACAGCAACGTCTCAAGTGCCAGGCATGTGGGCAAATTCACCAGCATTGGAGACTGCAGTTTCTCCATCAAAGATGGGGGAGACAGCCCCAGGGCCAGGGGACACTGTCACTGCAGAGGAAGTGTTGCCTTTTGCATCACTACAGTTATCTCAATAAGAGGAACTTAATTCAATTGGCATACAGTTGCTTTCATTTGGTGAACAAAAACGTCCAAGGTGACACCATCCAAGACTAAAAAAGGAGGTTTGGATCCAAGACTATATGGAGGTTTGGATATTATATTGGCATAACTGATTTTAATATAAATCATGCCCCATCTTGACATCCAGTCTTTGGGTGGCTGTTAATTATACAGCATGGTGTGATAGCTCCATCAGTGGGTGTTTGCCTATCCAGTGAAACCATATACAAAAATCAATTCTATGCAAATGATCTGTGCCACTGGGAGTTAGTTATTTGTCACCAGACATGACACCACTTGCATGGATGAAAGACTGGTTTGCTTCCTTCTTCCCAAACTGCCATAACTGTGATCTGCCATTGGACTCCCTTTAAAAGGAAAAAGTCACTATCTGCTGTCCCTCATTATGTGACAGAGTCCATCTGGAACAAAGTTGCTGCTATCCTGCACAGATTTGGTTTAATTTTTTAATACTGTAATTAATTAACATCCATGGATGGAAAAAGATGAAAACAAAAACTAAAGAGCAAGACAGTTTGAAGCAGAAGATATTTCTACAGCAGCTGGATACTCCTTGCATTCACACCAGAGTTGTAAAAGTTCCTGGTTTGGGCTTGTAGTTTTCCTTGATGATGTTGGCATTCATAATTTCCAACAGTGACGGACTTCAGAGTGCCAAAAGAACTAGGGCTGTAGTGTCAGAAAATAGGAATGTAAGCCACGTGGAATGAATGCAGTTTTCTTAATGTGTTTAGATTTTAAATCCTTTTAAGGGACAGCATTGCAGGCTTCAAGGACCCTAGCAAATCATTAATGATAATATGAAATCCCAGCAGAATTATAGCAGCTATTTCACCATGAACTTGGCCATCCAACAGTCTAAAGAGAGTCCTTTCCACTTCTGAGTCATGGAAAATATTCATCTTTCCACTAATCTAGCAGGGTAGCCTGATCAGACTAGAACTAGAAAGAGGGACCCATACTGGCTGTATTTCTTACTCAATGCAGAATTAACAAAACCAATGACTGGACAAATTCACACAAGAAAAATTCTTCAAGGACTATTAAATATCTCAAGTGGTGAGCTGAAAGTGGTTGCAGGCTGAAAAAATCCTTGGAGGGAGCATCCCTACACACTTGTCTTGTTCCCATGCTTCCTAGGCACCCACTGCTGGCTGCTGTCAGCTGCTTCCCGACTTGTATTCGGGACAGCAACTTTGGAGGCAGATTGTAATCACTGGGCTATTTTTAGATGCTCTAATTTTGGCAGAAGACCAAAAGTTGTAATAAAACAGCTTTGGTATTATCTGTTGTCTCCAGACATGGAAAAGGGAGATGAATTCAGTATGGGGCTAGATAATGTAGATCCATTAGAATGTGTTATTATCTGCACTGGTGCCTATTACCAGTTTCATTTTTACTGCATGGCAAAGGTCAGCACCTTTAGGTAGTTCAGAGATCCCAAAGGGTCACAAATTACCAAGAGTTCATCTATTCAGCATATATATGAAGTCATCAGAAAGGACTGCTGGCGTGGTGCTAGTGCTCTCTGATCTACATTGTACATTTGTTTTGGCAAAGGTCTGTCTGCCATTAGTGGAGGCTGGGTACTGAGGGATGAAATAAGGTGGCACCTTACTGTTCTTCAGCTGGAATGTAGCTCATGGTAACAAGGCTCGTGAATCTCTGACTCCTGCTGGAAAATGAGCTGCATTTGTTTTGGGGAAACCACAAGAACATTCTTGTTTCAGAATGTCTTAGTTTTATTCCTAGGGGGCAAACCAAACCAAACCAAAAAGGTATCCATCCAGACTTTTTTGTTTGCTTTTTTTCATTAAAAAGAGGAAGGAAATTGAGTGGAAATAGCAATCAATATAGAGGAAAAAATGGGACATTCTTCTAAAGTGTGCTCTTCCAGCTTTGACAGCTACAGACTGCACCTAGCCACTTACTTAGTGCTGCTTAAGTGAGCAAACTGTTATACTAGTCCTGCAGTCTATTCACTCTTGATTGGTCTGCAGGCTTAATTAGAGCATTTTGGATATGCTCTAGAAGTACCTGTGTGTTCTAGGTCCTATATAATTTTGACATCTGTCACATGATGGGAAAAGAGGGAAAGATACTCCAGATCAAATGATGAGTTCAGATACTGTGAGTTTTCAGAGGAAGGTGCAAAAACTCTGTCATTTTGGCCCTTAAGTTTCAATCTGGCTAGACTGGGTGTTACATCATCTCATGTTCTATCACCTCATGACTGTTGAGTCTTTTACCCCTCATAAGATTCAGTGGTATCCTGTCACAGCCCATTCCCCACACTGGCTCTCCACTCTGTCAGAGAGTTTTTAAAGCTTGCCACGCTATAAATATATTGAAGTTTCCTTCTTGTTATGGGATGAGAAGTGGTGGCTAGAAATGTCCAGCTTCTCTTTCACCTCTCTCGCTTCCCCTCTAATTCATTTTCTGCACTGCTCTGGCAGAGCCTGAGATGGTTGCACTTCAGGCCACATTGCAAGACCCGTCTATTATTCTGTCTTTTGCCAAAGAGGCTGATTTGAAGGGGTGTGAATTTTTGTGAGGCTTTGGAAGTGTTGAATTGACTTTTCTGTCACTTTCACTACATTTTACTTTCCGTGGGTTACAGCACTGATGGAAAGATCCTTATAGCCTATGATAGGCACATTCTATAAATAGCACGTTAAAGAAATTGCAATGTTTTTAAAAATTAAGAATCATCCATAAGTTTTACAAATACAGATGCTGTATGTAATCAGCCAAAAATAACCACTGCATTTTTATTTTTGGCAAAAGATGTGTAGTAAGAAGGAGAACTATGCAGTTTAATTTGCTCCTTGGTATTAGTTCTCGTAGTATTTCCCAGTAACGGCAACATTATAATTTGTAGAATTAATTAATGATCTGGCATCTGATTTTGATTCATTAATGCTTAAGCCAGCTAAGTCTCAATTATCCTCTGGACTATTTATTCCTTAACAAGCTTTTAGCTAATGTGATTTTAAAAATATGAAAATAGGTCTTAACTTGCCTTTAAGAAGTGGCAATATTTTAACACTCCTTTATAAAATAAAGGAACCTTCATATTTTTTGTTTTATTATAGTTACATTCAAAATTAGACTTGGGGATTTGCAGTGTATTCACTAAATATATATTATATTTATATGTACCTGGAACCTGACTTCAATTTAGTCTTGATTAAAAAATGTACTGAATTGGAAACCGTGTAATAAAGGATGCCTAAATCATACTGACCCAGAATAGCTCACTCAGTCAGACAGTTAGCAAATAAGTGCACAAGCAAGCAGATGATACGAGAATTCAAAATTAATTCTATTCTCAGAGGATGCATAGACTAGGAGATAGCATCTGATTCTATCTGCAGAGGTGTAAATCCAGAGTAACACCTTGGCTGAAGACTCGTTACCCTGAATTTGATTGCTTATCCTGCACACGATCAGAATTGGACTCTTCTGTGCCCAAGGCTAGGTTAAAGTAGCTGAAATACCCAGTATTACTTCATGACATTTTTGTGATGCAACTGAAAGTCTCTACCGATTTCCAGGTATTTATTATTTATAACTAATCCACTTACCAAAGTAATTTAGAGACTCCTGAAATTTTCTCCAAATGACTGATATTTTTAGAAGTTCAGTCACCACATCCTTCAGGAAAACCTGCCCGATGGAGTTATCTCTTGTGCTGCAGTGTGTTCTGAGAGGGGGCATTCAGAATCCACATACCTTTGGTTTGGGGTTGCAGGCACCAGTTTCAGAGCTGATCTGAACTGATCTGGGGAAGAGGCTTCTATTGCTGGTCTCTGATGAGGTGTTCCTGCCTGTCATCATTGTACTTTGTCCCTGCTCACATCAAATCTGAAATGCATAATTACAAAGATGGGAAAAGAAATTAATCATGGGTGTTTTAATCAAATAATCTTAGTAAATTGCTTTAGTTACTTAGATTTGTTTTGGAAGTAACTCAGAAAGATTTCAGGCATTTATGTAAATGGTAGAAAATACAAAACTAAGTCATTGGCATTGCAGCACATGAAATAACTCATCTTCTGAAACCATGCTTCCTGCTCCTAAGAAGTGATGCAGTGGCTTCCCAACACCTGCACATCAGTGTAATCCCATTGGTGCCTATGTAGTTGTTGTTAGTTTATACTGCTGTGACAGCCAGAGCTTTCCCCAACCTTTTCACCAGGAAAAGCCTGAGGTGAACAGCCAAGAGTGTCCTCCTTCCCATTTTTAGATCCGTAAGACTAGCTCGTTTCAGTCCAAGCTGGGAAGTTAGCCCACAACAGTAGGGGTGAGCTGTAATGCCTTGAAACCCAAGGAGCTGTTTGCTCAGCTACCTCCCAAATGGCTACTCCAAAACTACTGAGTGAGAACTGCTGAAGTCCCAGGCTATCTATGGCTTTAAAAATCAAAACCTATTTGCTGAGTCAGATTCCATTGAATCCACCCTGAAATGCTCCAGGGACACAAGGCAGCTCTAAATCCAGTTTATGTGGCTGGCACAGAACTCCTGGGTAGTCACAAAACCAGCTACCAAAGACTGATTCAGAGGAAAAAATCCCAGAGGAATCAATCTCCAGTTACTAAACCACGAGGAAAAGTTCAAGGTACCTGCGTTGTTATGGCAAGAGTTCATTTGGACTACAGGGTAAATAGAGAAGACTGAGCACGATCTCTAAAGCTGAGGTTGGACTGCTGCAAGCACAAGCTTTCTCAACTGCTTAAAGAAGAGGATTGAGCTGAGAAATGAGAGCAGCCCTGATCGCTTTAAATCAACTGAACAAGGAGGAAGGAGGGGAGGTGGAGGCTTGGAAAGAAAAATATGTAAAGCTTAAAAAGTTCCAGCTGCTGTTCTCTAATGGAGTCTGGGTTCTTCATGAACAGTGGAATAGTTAGGCCACCTGGTGGTAAACAGCAAACCAACCACCTTTGCAATTTCCAAGCCACGACAAATATCCCCAAGATCAGAGAGCTCTGGGAATTGTCACAGGCTGGGCAGCCTGTCATTCCCGGGTGGCTGGTGTGCAGCCAGCAGCCAGCCATGGCCCCCGTCACTTGCTGTTCAGGTGCAGAGCAGAGCAGACAGGTTGATCTGGTGCCTGGCCAGTTTCTGCCAGACAGCTGATTCCATCGCAAGATCTTTCACCGCTGCCAGCCTCTCCTTTGTCTCGGGAGGGAGGCGAAGGAGCAGGCAGTCCAGAGACAGCTGAGCTTAGGTAAGCTGAAGTAGGAGCTTGCCATGATCTGTTAAGTGGCTGAATGAGGACCTCTGTCCCTAAATGCAGTATCGGGTCTATGCAGTTACATCAAGGGAGGCTCATGTGAATGGTCACGATTACACATTTGGGATTCATATTTTAATGAATACTCTACAGCTGTCATTTCTGTGTCTGCAATTTGTGTCTTCCAGCAAGCCTACCCACTAGAAGTACTGCAAAGTATCCAACAGACATGGAGAGTGCACGGAAGATGCCAGACCTGTTGGTGAAGTTCTTCTAAGTACTCATCTTTAACATCTAAGCTGAGCTGGACAGTGGTATCTTGCCAGAGGGCATTCCCAGATAGCTTCAGTACAGGCAAATGAATACAAATGGAAATTTGTTTGAAAATTTAATTCTTCTTAAATAAAGAACTGTCAGTAAATTCATAGAATGGTCTAGGTTGGAAAGGACCTTCAAGATCATTGAGTCCAATCAATAACCCTCCTCTCCATGTCCACTGCTAAACCATGTCCCTAAGCACCATCATTATGACTTGTTCTCTAGACCCTTCATCAGCTTCGTTGCCCTTCTCTGGGCCCACTCCAGTACCTCAGTGTCTTTTTTTTCCCAATTCTGTCCACTGGAGCTTTAGTTTGATCCTAGGGAAAACAAGTAAACGCATCCAGCAGTTGTTCTGCTGAATATTGCTCCTGGCTGCTCTCTGCTTGCTGTTCTTGCTTGATTCCCTCACTGCATTCCCTAACACTTGAAAACTCACCAGACTTGTGACTCACATTTTAATCTTATCCAAGTCACAATGTTTATTTCACAGGATGCCCAATTAAACGGTAATTCAGTCTGCTCTGGAGTTGTTTCCTTCCCCTCTGGTGATTAGTAAACCTGAATAATGTAGGAAGCACATAAAAAAAAAAAAAAAGGCAGTAAACAACTTCAGTGACATCAGGAGACCAATCTGCAACTTTTCCCACTGAAGAAGAGGGGAAAAAGAGCATGCACAGAAATATTAACGTGGGTCGTAACTTCTAATGTTCTCTGACTCTGAAGAATGTAAGGGAAATTATGCTACGTTAGTACATCTTGTGGACTCCCTTTAAGCCTGGGGAAACATGAGTAGGTGTGGGGCTGTGCAAGCCACACTAAGTGTAAGAAAATATCTGGCCCCATTTTCCCTGTCCTTTCAAGAGCCCACTGTTGCCCTTGACTGGAGCTAGTGTGAGTACACCAGTTCCTTGCATCCCGCCTCCAACCTAAGAGCTGAAGTTCTGTGCTCTCCAAGTGAAAGAGCAGACTCCAGCCTATCACTTGCTGCATGTTAGTGTCCAGAAGCCCTAAAAACCTATCAGCTATCAGCTCGCTGACTGACCAAAGGGGATTTTTGTCATGGCACAGACTTGCATACTTTCTCAGGACTTTCTTTTCATCTTCGTACAGGCACGTCAAGTACCATGGGATGCACATAGATGTAACTCTACTTGTTATCTGCTCCACAAGTGCTCCACAAGTAGCCTTCTGTAGCACCCCAGGCTTATGTTGGAGGCATGAAAGTAAAGGTAGGACTCCACATAAAGAGAACGGGCTGTTTTTCAAAATAAGAATGAAATTTTAACTAGTCTGGTAAACATTACTTGGTCTTTTAAAAAATGAACAAACGAAAGCCTCATGGGAAACACCAAATGTGAGAAGCTGTGTAGGAATGCAGCTCGGAGCTACTTTCCTTCCCAACACATACAACTAGTAAGGCAAAGCCATCTGGGAGGGGAATAACACTGATTACTCGGGGGAAATACTCTGGTTTAGAATGGCCTTTAGCTCACTGGAGCACACTCAACATTGATGCCAACATGGGCAACTCTACCAAAGACATCTCCTCTTTACACAACTGCTTAAAATGAAGTGTGCCACTGGTTCCTTACTTTACTGAAGCATCACGTGATAGCTACGGGGTAGAGGCCACGATGGACCTCTGGGCTTTTCTGTGCATGCACAGAAAAAAACCCCATATGCAGCAGCTCACAGGGGGCAGCCAGCAGTGCTGGGAGCCCTGCAGGGTCAGGCAAGGACCCAGAGTCCATGGGCACGCTGCAGAGCAGCTCTCTCAAAGAGCCAGGTGTTCTCTCCAGCTTGCAAAGGGAGCAATTTTGTGACTTGGGAAGAAACAGTTCCCTTCGAGCTCCTGCTGTGACGATGCTCATTACTCTCGGCTGTGCCTAAGTGGCGTTACAAGGAGCTCTTCCCACAACGTGCCCTCTGCCTGCCTGCCTTTTTTTGGGTTGTTTTTTTCTTGCCTCTGAGGGGGGAGAGGGGAAGTTTGGCGCTTGACTTTTTTTGTTGGTAACATTGTAGAATTCTTCCCAAAGAAATTTTCAATGCGCTTGGCTGAGACTTTCTAAAAAAAAAGTATATATAGATTAATTGTGATAATTAAATTTCCCTCTGAGTGATTTCTTTGATAAATGGGTCTAGTTAGGACTTTCAATTAAGCACCAGGCCCTGCTGTGAAGTCAGACTGAGCTTTGTGTTGCAGGCATTTATTGCCTCATTTACACAGAGACAATCTGAATTATTTTACATTACACTGTTTTCTGTATCTGTCTCTTTTTTTTTTTTTTACATCGGTATTAGAATTCCTATTAACCCTTCTATCAGGGAGCCAATTAAAAAGGTATGGTCAAGCAATTTTTAATTATTTTGTTATGGCTTAAATGAGCCTCCTGGAAGCAGGGTACTTGAAATCTTTCCCTTGTCCATACTGCAGTCCTTTGCAGCATAAACTCACTGGGTTATTACTGTGCACATTCTCACAGATTCTGAGTTGGTGATAAAATAATATGAAAATAATATAAAGAGGAAGAAAAGGCATTGACCACAAAGACAATGTTTTGATGAATGGGGGTAATATGCAACAATTCTGGGAGCAGCAGCTTTTACGTTTACGCGCTGTCCGAAATTGTGAGTAAATGGTAACTACTGCTTGGAGAATTGCAGTGATCAGGGGTGTGCTCCACCTTTAAGGTTGCTATGTTTTAAAATTATATCCATTCACTCAACCATGGTTGTATGGTCGTTTTGATTGTAGATTGAAGTATTTAAGATACACAGTTTCTACCTTTTGTTATGAAATTGGAACTATTTGGGCTTTTTTTTTTCCTAGTTACTGGTATAGATGGTTACAGAAAAATCACCATGTGACTGCTGCTAACCATGAAGAATGAGAGGGCCACTAATTTAATAAAAAAAAGCAAACCTCATCCAAAAGAAAGTCTTTTCTTTTAAAAGAAAAAATCCACATCTAGACGCCAGAAGTCACTGTTATTGATAACAGAGAAGAAAAAGTCTACTAGACTCAGAAAAAGGCTTTAAATTTTTATGAGTTTTCAGTAAAGCCATCCACAGCTCTGCTAGCTAAGATGACATTGTAAGGCTTACCATCTGATGTGCTTTGAGATATAAATCAGAAACTAATTGTCTGACATTAGGGAAAAACATGTTTTCCTCTCCTCCCACACTACCCAACAAAAAATACATCTATTTCTTTTATACCATGTAGCATGTTTGAATCTACGTAACAAGAGTATGTACATTCCTGATTGTACTTTTGAACTGGATTTTGATGCCAACAATGCAATTGATATGCTTCCCAAATGAGAGTGAGATAGACCCATACCTTAATTCATATCAAATGGAACCTGTTTCCAGAGGCTGGAGGATTTCAAGGGAATCTCTGCCACATAAAGAAGTCATGCTGTCTGTCCACACACGAATCTGAGCACAGTTAGACCTGATTGTCTGCACAGAGCAAGAGATAATACATGAGTTGTGACTCCTGAGAGTTTGAATAATTGACAGAAATTTCAATGCAATTAATGTAAAGCAAAGAACACAAAGTCATGGCTGAGAAATTAGGGTTTGTGGATTACCGAGGTATGACAGCAAATCCAAATGTCACTGTCCCCCCCTCCCTGCCTTTTTTTCTCCAGCATAAACCAGCAAGCCTCATGCTTCTAATGCAGATTTGTTATGCTCTGGCATATCTAATTTCTTAAACTGGTAAGACAAAGATGACTGATACCAAATAATAGAAGTGTACATTTTAAAAATCCAAATGCTATTTTAAATGTAAGTTAAAATGAGAACAGCATGGTTAATATTTATCTGGCATCCTCTCTCTTGGAGGCACATCTTGTCATATAGGACTATGCTGTTAAAGTGGTTCATGGGAATGATGTGCATGCCTCCTTCTTTTGCTAATGGGAGCTGGGTGCATAGAACAATTTAGCTGTTAGTGCTCTGAGGAGAAGAGAACTTGAATAGCAGGGGCTTGGAGACCAAAATAAAAAGAAAGCTGCTAAGGGCATTTGAAAATACACTCGCTATTCTTTTTCTTCCAAAGCACTGCTGCAGTAAACAACTGCTTCGAGATTCCTCTTTAAATAAGTGACATGAAAAGGAAAAGAGCATGACTTTGTATCAACAGCCATTCAGAATGTACCCAGGGTCCCAAATGAACCTTGGGGGTAGGAAAGGCTTGCGGGGGGAGGGTGCTTCTGGGGTGGTTGTTTGGGTTGGTTTCTTTCTTTGCTGGCCAGTGGTTTGAAGAAATTATCCCTACTGGGAGCATTCTGACCCAAATATCAGGGACGCCACTTTCCTATGGGGAGGGTATTTAGGCCTGGATTTTAAAAATACAACTGCCTAAAATTAGACTCCCAAATCCATGTAAAGCGCTAAAGAAATGGCCTGGTTTTCAAAAGAATCAAATATCCACAGACTCCAGGTCAGGGTCCTGACCCAGCAAAGCAGATGAATATTCTCCCCAACCGCCCACCCCGAGGCAATGCAATTGCTCATGCATTTAACGCTAAAGTGCTTAAGTGCTCCCTTAGGTAGGGGTTAGAGAACTTAAACATGGGTGTAGAATCGACTGAGCACCATCCACTCTCTTAGATCTTGGCCAGAGGGAGTTTTTTTTTCATTTGATTGTTTTTTTATCACTTTGCTCGTGTAGAATTTTCCCAACCGAACTATATGCAGCAAAGTGCTTTTCAACACACAGCAAACCTTGCTTCTGAACCCTGCCAAGGAAAATTTCCTTTGGGGAGTGGGCTGCAAATATACACATTGTTGTAGGGCTGTATCCAACTCCTAACATCAGGGCAAACGTACAACACACTGGAGAGCAGCTGCTTTTAAAGGCTAAGCTAACAACAAACTCTTCCTGATGATCAAGTCACCAGAAGAACCTGGGGTATTAAAAACGGGCAAACAGCATTATGCATCACCCTGCCCTTTCCTAAATGTTACCATGCAGTTCTGTTAATGGTTAAAAAGCTGGCTTAAGGTAGTGGACCAGAAACCCTGACTCTGAGCCCCACTTTCACCAGAAGATTTACATATGACCCTGGACAAGTCACTGGCTATTCACTTTGAAATCTGTAAAAGGGCAATACGTTTTTCTGCCTTTGGAGTGAAGGGAGACTGAAATCCATTAGTGATTGTGAGGGGCTCAGATATTAAATTCTTAAGTGCTTAGATACATCAGTAGAGGAATTTTCCAAAGAGGCATTATTGAACAGATCTCTGCGTGCTTTTTGGTAATATTTGTCATAATGTGTTGTTGTATGTCTTCATTCTTCATGTTTTATTTATTACAAAGTATTAAAGGTTGGGCTTCCTTACAGGCATGGATCGACTTGGAGGAGTTCCACAGGGAAAAAAATTGTTTTCCATGTTATAAGACTAATAACATAAGAGGAAAATGTTGCCATTTGATTGAGACAATAAATAAATGCCTTCACTTTGGCCCGTAGCATACCATCTAACTGCTGTGTTGTTCTTACGCCTGTTCAGTCTCATTAACTGCCTTGCTTTTCACCTATTGTGTTTTCTTCTACTTCTAGAATAGATGTACTAAATGTTGCAAAAAAAACCAACCCAATGAACCCTCCAAAAAATCATTCAGGCCATAACAGATATCATTCCCTATTTTCCAAATGGAATGCCACTGTGGGATGGTCCCCACGACACCAACGAAACCGCTCTATTACTGTTTAATTGTCACGTCCCACCTAAGTCTGCCCATTAGTGACAGAAATCAGCTCAGAAAAGGAGCCAGGGTACAGGCACCAGGGTCAGCTTAAAACTGAGAAAAGATGGGAATATGACAGGAAAAAGAATTTAAAAGCATGACTTAGAGGAAGCTGAATGTTTCTCATACTTAAACCCTAAGATCCAAATCTTATGGTTAAGTTCTCACAGAACTCGCTGTACTTTTTGTTTTCTCATGCGTTTGTGTTCTTTCAGGCATTTAACTTTTGGTGATATTTTGGCAATCAACATAAACCTGATGCTCCTCCTAAGCCCTAGTTCAGAGTAGGTGACAGAGGCTGCATTGCTTTAAGGTCTTTAGTAGTTGGAGTTGTCTTTCTCAGGATGAAATCTTCCTTAGCCTGCTGGCTCTGAAGTGGATCAGTACCCATGAGCAAAGCATTCTCCTGAGGATGAGCCTGACGTCACAGCCCAGGACGTGGTGTTACAGCTGTTTACTGCATCACGCTCCCTGTCCTGTTACTCAGCCTGGCTTCTCATGCTCATTGACAGTCGTTTCCTGTGGTCTTCTTTTGGGGCTCCTTTTGTCTTTTAAGAATCCTTGGGGTAACTAAATCCAACAAGGGGTACTATATCTTTCACAGAGGAAATGATCATTATGTTTATATTTTAGTATTATCAATTACTATGTTCTGTAACACAACAGAATGTCCTAATTTTCTTAATAACTCTTCTGAAAGTGGTTTGGGAGCTTCCAGATTAAAAGGCACTAAATAAAACACAGGGCTCTATTATCACCTTAAACACGGCTGAGAATAAAGCTTCAACTTTCCACAGTTTTTGTACAGTTGATTTATATCCCACTTGATACTTGTCCTACTTATCCAATACTTTGATACAGAATTTGTAACACTGCACTCGGGTTTATTACTCCCAGTAATTCCTTTCTGTCTGCTCTTGAGTGGTACTGTAAATGTCACAGGCTGAGATTCTGTGTTGTATTGGTATTGCTAAGGTACTTTAACTCAGTTTTGCATAATTCAGATTCTGATCTTATCCCAAAGATTGCTCACTTCCTGAGTTATATCAGTCTAGAGAGAGCTCTCTCTGGATAACTGCGATCCAGAGCCACAGAGACTGGGATACAGCTGTATCCCCATTTCTCTCCAGCAAGCACTGGGCATTTCTGGGGATTGGTCAGAGAGCAAGAGAATCAAAGAAGATTTAAACCCATTTTGCTAATAAAACCAAACTCAAGTTATCACAGAATAACAACAATTCATGGCATATCCCTGTCAATCTTCAAAGAACTTTAAAAAACAAAAGGGTTACAGCCCGTGTGTAGTTAAAGCAAGAGATGTTCAATTTACAGATAAGGAAACTAAGGCAGAGACAGAGTTTACTGACTATGGAAACAGCTGAGCATTAGGCTTTTAAAATAGTTTTCTACCAACTACAAAGGGCAAAAGGTGAGGTCTAAGGACCTTCAAATGTCTGGGTTTTTCTTCCTCCTGCTGTTTATAGCCCTTCTGTTGTATTTTTCAGAAAGAAACAAAAGCCCATAAACTTTTGCCTTCTTTCCCCCTTGCCCTTTTCTAAAAGAAAATGACATGAAGCTAAAAGGTTGCCTCTGGATCTGCTTTACACTGCTTGNTTGATTAAAGGGTTTTTGGTCAACATTTAGAATGGAACACACAGCACCGCTCTTCTGTGTCTGCCCTTTGCTCGGTTACCCACAAGACCCAAGCCACATTCATGCAATTTGCTCAGCCCACAGCCTGAAATCAATGAGGTCTATGCAAGAAGAGAGCACCTGCCACAGGCTGTTACTGGTTTTATTTATTGTCTGTATTATTAGACCACCCAGGAACCCTAACAACAAATATTGTCTGAAGCACTGTGGAAACATCGAACAAAATGATGGCCCTGTCCCAAAGTGATTTCAAACTGAACAGAGGACAGGAGACCACAGATGGACAGAGGGAGAATAAAGGGACTGAGAATGCTCTGCGGCTGACAGCGGTATTACCTCACTAGCACTCTAAGGGTTGGCACAGCTTTTGTAGACGTCATGGCAAAGGAGAGCTTTGAGCTTTAAGGAGATTCTAGAGAGGTACCAACATAAATCTGAGGGCATTTACGCAGGGTACCCTCCCAAGTATGAGAGTGACCACAGAGAAGAAAATGAGAAAGGGATTGCTTTGAGATGTAGGCAAGAGAATGGTAACTGAACAAAATGAGATGGCTCATTTTAAGGTTAACACAGCATAAATGTCATAGCTCCCTGCATTCCTGACTGCCTTTAACAGTGACCCCCTTTTTTTGCTTCTGACCAATCCTGTTCATTCACACCCTGCTCTAGAAAGGTATATGAGGAGCAAGTGCAGCAGAGCGGGAAGTCTGCTCAGGAAGGGCACTTATTGGAGCTGCTCTGTTCCTTGTTCCTGCCTCCTGACAATGACAGATGATAGGTAGGGTCCCAAGGGACCTTGAAAATGAAGATAGGCAGCTTATGTTGATGCGAGATAGGGGAGGGAGGAGGTAGTGCAGGGATGCCAAGAGAGGAGCGACATGTTCAAAGAGACAGGCTAGGAAAATGATCTTTGAAGCAACAGCAGCCGCATACAGCATGATTAGGGAAAAGCCAAACCCGCGTGTGTCAAGGCCAGAGAAAAGGATGTTGCAGCAACTGAGCTGTTAAATAATGAGAACTAAGGCAAGAATTTTAGCTGCATGGAAGAGTGGGAAAAGCTGTGACTTAAAAGCCGGAAGATTTAAGAATTGGAGGTGGGGTGGTACAAGCAGCTGAAAGACTGAGATTTTACCTGGATGAAACAGAGATCAGAGCTGATGGTCCAGTACAGTTGTGAGTGACAGATGGCATGGTATATTGTCCACAAGGAAAACAAGGTGGTGGAGGGCTTGAGGGCACAGAGAATACTAAGCAAACAAGAAATGAAGCATTTTCCCCCCTCTCATCTCCTGTTCCACTCTTCTCTCTGCAGCTATTAAATACGGGCAACTACAGAGTAGCTGCCCCGGATAAGCCAACAATTCAGCGAACAACTTAAGTGCAGTCTCATTAATAATTCTTTTCATATGTGGTTTAGATCCTGTTCAGTGTGCCCATGATGTTGTGTCTCTTATCTAACTCAGAAAATATGAATCTTTTCCTCCATGCTCAGTCATAAACTGCACGGACCTTGTGCAGTTTTCTGCTGTATTCCTGGAATAAGATTACCAGCAAGATTAAGGCCTCTGATTGTGAGAAGGGAGATTTCACAGGATTAAATGTTATCCAGTCTACTTCTGAAACAGAGGATAAAATACGAGGAAGGACAATTAATTATATTACAATATCACAGACCACGGTGATGGTAAAAGGAATAATGAAAAGACCAAAAATTTAAAGGACATACAGAAATAAACCAGGGAAAAGTACTGCAGGGCCTACAGTTATCACCCATTGCCAGAAGAGGGCACTCGTGGCTTTTTTTTAATGACTTGAGAGATTTAAATCGAGATTTCCCTTGGTAGCATTTCCCAGGCATAAATCAAGCACAAATGAATAACCTTTGATTTATCATTCCTAATGGAGATGTACATCATATTGGCGTGTCATCACATTTCAACATTGGCCATTATGATGCCAATCATATAGTAATTTTCTTCCGTGTCATAATCAGCAATGAAGATGTACATTTCCATTCAGTACAATTAGATTTTCATGTTTCTTAATGGTAGCTGAGGGCATTAGACAGGATACCTGCTTTTGCTGCCTCTAACTCTTTTGTGCTCATATTTTTCTGAAATCATATCCAAAGCATTACCCAATCACCACTTTCCTGTAGTTAAACGCCACCTCTGCTCCTGCTGGAGAATGAGAAAGATTTACACTATTATTGCAAGCTGCAGAGAAGCAGGCATCAAAATCCTAGGCTGTTGGAAAATACCGGACCTTATTTGGGAGCTTTCTGGTATGTTTCATGAAATCACTTTGGGCTCCTCACTGTGCCCTAACCCACAGCACAAAGCACAGTGATGGTGTCTGCCTGGACCTGATCTCCACCTGGCCAAGCTCGGTGAGACCGTTAGGAATAAANCATCACATTTCAACATTGGCCATTATGATGCCAATCATATAGTAATTTTCTTCCGTGTCATAATCAGCAATGAAGATGTACATTTCCATTCAGTACAATTAGATTTTCATGTTTCTTAATGGTAGCTGAGGGCATTAGACAGGATACCTGCTTTTGCTGCCTCTAACTCTTTTGTGCTCATATTTTTCTGAAATCATATCCAAAGCATTACCCAATCACCACTTTCCTCTAGTTAAACGCCACCTCTGCTCCTGCTGGAGAATGAGAAAGATTTACACTATTATTGCAAGCTGCAGAGAAGCAGGCATCAAAATCCTAGGCTGTTGGAAAATACCGGACCTTATTTGGGAGCTTTCTGGTATGTTTCATGAAATCACTTTGGGCTCCTCACTGTGCCCTAACCCACAGCACAAAGCACAGTGATGGTGTCTGCCTGGTGTCACCCGGCCAAGCTCAGTGAGACCGTTAGGAATAATTCCTGAGAGAAAAGCACTGCTGGTGGGAATGAAACTCTTCTGTGAGCACAGGCCTTCTGCTGGATGGATGGACAGAGTGCTGAGACGTGCTGCTGGCATTTAGAACAAGCCCTGGCTCTTCTACTTAGGCGCCAGTCAGGGCCAGTGTACCCTGGGTTTGTGCAAGCCACGGCAGTGAAACACCAATAGCAGCGTCTTCAAGGGAACCTCGGCCTGTTTGAAAATCCCATCGTGCATCTACAGTGCTTATTCTGGTGGCTCAACGCTTCCTTTCCTAAAAGGATGCCTTAGTTTTTTGGCGCCTGGCTCTCTGTCCACCCGGAGGGGTGACGCTTGCTCGCAGGGGTTCGGGCAAAGCGGGCGGGTACACTCGGACTGGAAGATGTAACGTAAACGATGCCTTGTCACTGAACCTCGATATTGACAGCTTACAAAACGAGCGAGCAAAGGCGCAACCCGACCCGGAGCCAAGCGGCTCAGCGGTGTCCCCGGGTGAGCACACGACTCGCGTCTTGAGCGTCACCTGCCGCCTCCTCCTGTTTCGGGCTGCAAGCCANTACCTTATTAACAGGCCTGCTGACAGGAGAAATACCGAGACAAACCTCGCCGCTGTACCCTGTTCGCAGGCTGTCTCACCCCTCCTCTACACAAGACATCTTTCCTACAGAGGTTCAAGTATTTCCCGTGGCCAGCCTCAGTCAGCACCAAATCTCGCCTCTAAACGGGGGCTGCGGACAGACCAAGCAGCCCCTCCTAGCGTGCCACAGCCAGTCCTTGTCCCCAAGGGCAACTTCACACTGCCCGGAGGTGCCTTGAGCAGGGATGATGGCAGTGCTGCCTTCGCACTGCTAACAGCGGCGTTCTGCTAAACTTACAAAGCCTGCACTCCTCTCAGGGAAACCAGTTTGCATCTCAACAAGACAAAGTAGGAGCTTTCAGCTTGATCTAGGACAAACTTCCCTGTGACACAAGCAAGCCTGGAGATCTCATCTGTTTGTAAAGTCAGAGGAGTGCTTTCTCCCCCTGTGTAGCAGAATTAAGCTGTAAATTCAGATTGAACCAAAAAGTTACTGGTTTGCACCTGGATTTAAATGACTGTTTTAAAATACATCTGTTAATGTTGATGCAAGCAAAGGCTTCACCTTTTCTACCTCTCTGTCCATGAGCTGTGGTGGTTTGTAGTCTGCCCTCTGGCAGTGGGGCAGCCCAACACATCCCGGCCGTAAATCCACTTACCCAAGTCAGCTGGCCCTGGGAACTGATGCGGCCCCTCTTAACTGTCCTTGTGCTGCGTCTGGAGGCTCCAGGGTCACCTTCACCTGTTGAAGAAAGAAGCTTTACTTAGTGAACTTGAAAATGTGCTCAGGTTCAGAGGGAATCGAGGCAATGTCTATAAAGTCTGATGGCAATCCCAATTCTTCTCCTGGTAAAACGTGTTCTACAAAACCAGGGTGCCCCATGACAGTAAATATAAACCAGATGATGTACTCAGCAACCAAAACCCCCATTGGGTCATTGGGGATGGCTTATGCAATTAATTAATTAGAGGTAAAACTTGGAAGGAAATAAACCCCACCTTTTTGTGAAAGAGCCAGAGCAAACCCAAATTAATGTTGCCTACATAAGGCCATACTGGTTCCCATTTCAAAGGTGGGAACTTTTTCCCGTGGATACTAGGGTGACCTAGGGATAACTCCACTGAAATTAGTAGTCACAACAGTGCAGAAGCAGAGTGAGAGAAAAATGAATTCTTTCAGTGCCTGCTTGATATGAAATGTGTTACTAATCAATGGCAGCAGCAGCAAATGTCACTCTCAGCTTCCTATTTTCACTTTCAAATTAGTCAGTAGTGTCCTGATTAAAATTGTACAGTTCTGTAGCCGAGGCTTGGATTAAGTTAAAATTATTAGGATTAGAAATGGTGCAAAACCAGAACCTCAGATCTGATCCTCTTTGAATTTCTATGGGAAGGAGTTTGGATTCAAATCCCCAGATGTGAACACGCTTGCGTGGTTTAATTCTGGGTCAGCAGGAGCCTAAATTCCTGGTCTGTTTTTGTGTGGGTGTAATCCTGCAAGAGCATTTGATCGTGGGATTTTATGGGGTTTATGAATGACAGAATGTGAGGGAGAGGAGGCATTTCGTGACTGTTGATGAGAGTAGCTTCCTATTCTCCCAGTACGAAGGAACAAAAGACAGTTATTACAGCAGATTTTAGAAATCATTGGGAATACAAGATGTGGGAGGAAAGGTGCCAAAGATCATTCAGATGACTAGAGGTTCAGAACAAAGACCCTTTCTATATGATGCTGGCACAATGGAACTTCATTTTTTGGTTAGTTTCTAGGCATTAATGTAACAAATGTGAGGAATATTAACAAAAGAAGTCAGAATTTTGCAGGTGGATGTAGTTGTTGCTATATAAATCTAAACAAAAATATCAACATGCATTAATTTACACCTTCTTACTCTACCTAAGCCCAGGATTTGGCCTTCTAGAGAAGCTGGATTGAATCTGGCGAGACAATAGAGTGCAGAGACACAGGTGGTGTTTAGGGGACTGGGAGAGGAACAGAAACATATTATCCGGCTAAAGATAGGAACCACACCAGGTAGAAGAGTCTTGGACAAGAAGGCAAAGGATGAAGAGAGGAGTCAGAGAGTTTAAGAGGAGTTCCTGAAGAGTAAACCACAACTTAGTGGTGCTGATAGATCTGTAACTGCTGTAGTTCGGCGGAAGTCGAAGCTGTGTCATCTGGCTACACTAGGAAAGCATCTGGTCTGCAGTAACAAACCTAGGAGAAGGATTCTGGGAAAAAAAATATTATCTTGTGTAAGCTCCAGTCCCTATGCTCAGCATGCCTAAACACTTCTTCAGCTTCTCTTTGTGCAGAATTGCTTTTTCAAGAAATGAAGCTGGAGATTGCTTCTCGATACTGCCATGAATTTGTGTGGTTCCGCAAGGACGTCTCTGTCCTCTGGCTGGTAACATTATCCTGCCTTCTCATTTGCTCTTTCGCTGTTTTAGAAAAGTGTGTTTTCTCCTTGCTGGGCTAGAGAATACATATTAAGCTCCCCCTTTCCCTCACTACATCTCCCATCGTTGACTGAGGGCAACGACATTATCCCGGAGCAGGAGGAGGTTTGGACTGGGTCAGCCATTTCCCTGCCTGTGTGTGTCTGGGAGATAAGGACACAGCATTCAGTCTGCAAAGATGTTCTTCTGAGTAGCTTCTGCATGTTTCTCTTCTCCTTTATTAACTTCTGCATGTGACACGTATGTCTAAAAGCCAATATGCTGTATTAGGGCTGAGTCCCACACTACTGACGTCAGGAAGAGTTTTATCAATTACTTTAATGAGCACAGGATTAGACCTTTGTGATTATATGAAGAACCAATTATTGGCTTTTTCTATGAACCTACATTAAAACCTCCTTACAAATGTAACTTGCAGGGTGTGAATCAAAGGAAGCATTGCTTTTCTGTTTCAGTTTACATTTTACTTCAGTACAAAGCCTATTCTATTTTGGTTTTGAAATGCAGTGTTTTCACAGAAACAGACTCAATTTGCCCTCTGTTCCATCTCCTAGTAATAAGGCATTGCATGGTTTAATCTCTTCTAGGCACTTCTTGCTTAAGAACCCAGTACTTTCACAGCTTCTCTATTAAAAAATACTTCTGGCATTTTTGCAGGGTGAGACCTCCCAACATATTCTGGCAGATGGTCTCCACATAATTCTGTACAACTGAACTAAAGGAACACACCTAAGCTAGAAAGAAGCCTGACCTGTGATTTACTGTGATTTATTCTTCTTGGCTTTATTCACAATCTTGCAAGTATGACAACTGTGATGAAATGACCTGGCCTACATATTGCACAGCACAATGCTGCAGATCTTTTTATTTTCCTGTTGTTCCTAATAATCATTTATTATCTGAGATGATTATCAATCATTTCTTGCATAACTCCGAAGAGAGCAAGGACATCCTCCAAGCCATGTAATTCTTTTAGATGAAGCTCAAAAAGTATCTGACATCAGTTTAGCTTTCTGAAAGTCATTAGTCCACAGTGCAGGTGAATGTAATTTCTATGTAAATATAGTCTCTGCATCAGTAATTTATGCTTAAAATCAGAAACACTAAAACTGAACAGCTGCCTTTCAGGCACAGCCTGTGATGGGGTTTGATGCAGTGCTAATGTTTTATCCTTACTCCCCCACAAATTCACCCTGGTGTTTCACTGTGTTCCTGCCTGTCCAAATCAAAAATTGGGGTTTATTATCATTTCTCTTGTCTTTGGAAATATTCTGCAGAAGGTAGGTACAGGCTGTGTCATGTTTTGTCCTGGAATAAAAGTTTGTAGCGTTATTGTGGCGGGGTGATTGGAGCTGAATCTTACAGGAGCAGGTTATTTTTTGTGTGTTGGCATGATAGGAAAATGCTGTATGCATGTTATAAAAATCCCTAAAAAATACAGGAACAGAATCTTGCTGGGTGACACATACAAACTAGAAATGGTGTTGTGTTCACCCTGACTAAAACACTGGTTCCTACAGCAGATATTTCGTGCCTGTGCATGACCATATAAATCTTATTTTAAGCTGAGGGAACTTTAAATAAGAAGGGCTTTATATTTTGGGTCATTAGGATTCCGTTTAAAGCTCCAAAGTAATCTCATGAAAGTAGTGGTGTGATCTGGGAGAGAGACACCAGCTTAGGAATCCGGGGGCTTGTGTTTCATTTCTAGCTATCTGTCTGGCTTGATAGTTCTGGCCTCTTCATCTCAGCTCTCAGCGATGCCATTTTTCACTGGGTGTCTGTCTTCACTCTTTAAGCTGTAAAATTGTTGTGACGAGCATTATTCTTCAGTATGCATTTTTATGGTGCTCACTGCAGTGGAGCTCTGTGGACTAGGTCAGGCATTTTTTGGATCTGTTCTAGCACAAAGATAAAAGAGGCTCCTCTAAGTGGAGGAAAGGAACAATGTGATGATGTCAGAAAAATAAAGGAAGGAAATTAATTTCTAATATAAATCTTAAAGAAAACCTCCTCTATTTATTACACTAGATGGTTCAAATGGACAAGTTCACCAAAAATTATCCCTTAAGCAAAGGAAGCCAGTTTATCATCATTCAGGATCTCCCTAAGTATGTTTCAGCTTTTCTGTAGCTGCTGGAATACACTACTCAGATTTACACCAGCCACGTTCAACCGTGGGTTAATGACAAGCAAGCCCAAACTGACCGAGGTGGTTTGGTTGCCAGAGGTCAGATATGTTTCCTGATGCCACCCTGGTCCTTTTCTCCAGCAAGCACACAGCCACCCGTGGTGCCAGCGTGTTGCCTGGCCTCTGCATACAGCATCTGGTGCCCTGAAAGATCTCAAGTTGCACCTGAGAATTGCTTTTCTATTTCTTTTCCAAGAGCAGTTACACGAAGTAAATCATTTTGATAACATGCATAAATGAGGCAGAAATGTAGCTGAAGGTGATTCATTTGAGATTGTAATTATTCAAACTTTCTCTGTTATTTTGCTACCTGTGGATTTAAGTTGGTAATTTCACAAAAGGTCAGATGAATGACTTGTGCTGCAGACAGACAAGTACAGTTATTGGGTACTACTGTGTGCTGCTACCGTAATAATTTCTTCTTCCTCCTCTTTAAATATCAGCTCTCCTTTTGTTTTCATTTCTTTTTTCCCTTTGATTATCTCAGACTGTTTCTGTGCTGGTCTTTTTGCAATTTCCTTCACAATATCTGTTTCTGCATTGATAAATTTTAGTGTTAATCCCTGGTCTTAGGACATCATTCCTTTCCAGAAGGAGGGCTAGATCTACCTGTGCTTTTAGCTGCTTTGTATTGTGCAGCTGATGCAAAGCATCTGCAAAGCCATCTTAATCAGTTAAGCCAGATTTATGACCTCTTTTCTTCACTGAAGTAATACTAAGAAACCAGAATGAGAACTTGGCCTCTATGCTGCTTTACTTTTTTTGCCATTCTTTTTAGTATTCTTTTCTCTGGTTTGCTTGAGTACATTCCCTTACCCTTCTGTAAAACACAGCCAAGTGATTAAAGAGTATTCAGGAGTTGGAAATAATTTCTACAGTTAATCAAGTAATGTATTCAATTAATAATTCTCTTCATTATTCAAACAGCCTAATTGCCAGTGTATTCTGTTCTTTACAGTTCTCTTGTCCTATTTCACAACTGCTTTTCTTACACAACAATTTTATTACTCTATCTTTTTCTAACCACTAAGGCAAAAGTACAAACTATCACAATAATCACGATCAGAGTAAGGCAATATAAATGCTCTATTTACCAAACTGACAACTAATTCATAGCAAGTGGGTTTTTTCCCCCTATTTAAAAGGCAGTGCTAGCTAAATCCAGATCTCCAGGGTCCCCAGAACTCACACATAATCTTGGAAGTGCCTGAACTTGGTCTCAGGTGTTTGCCAGTCAGATCCTACTGGGATGAGTGGGTGTTTGTCTGTCTGCACATTTTGTGGGGACTCGAGCTAGCAAGCATTCTCAAAGACCCACTGGATGCCACACAATGCACATCTAGTGGTGACACCATCACTGCCAGTCGATGACATCTCAGAGATGCCTTCTTTACCAGTCTCCCAGCCCATGGAGCATTTAGTCAACATCTGGGAGATGTGAATGCAGTGCCCTTGAGGGGATCTCAGTCACCACAAGGAATAGGCAACAATGCCAGCGTGCAAAGCATGTTGAGATGAAAGAAAACAAGGGCTGCTCTTCTTCATAAGGCAGTCAGGCTTCAGAATAATTATATAGAGTCGCTGATGCCAGTAAAAGCCTAATGGATTGAATACTTAAATGGGAGAAGGCAACATAGGGTTCCAGCTTTGCTCTACTGAGCAACTAATTTTTGTATTAGTCGTTCAGCAGTGCAAGGACTAGAAACCAAGCCTTTCCTCTTCAGTCAAGCACTCCAGCCTTTTGTTTTAGCATCAAGTCTTGCTCTGCATTTATGCTCAGCCTGTGCAAGGTGGAATAACTTCCAGAGGAATGTTAAAACCAGTCCTTTTCTAAACCTGGAATAACGTGTGGTCTTATAGGAGGGCATATTCGATTTGCCTGACAAGGTTTTGGTACTGTCAGGGCCACAGAAGTGGCTTCTGTGAGAAGCTGCTAGAAGCTTCCCCTCTATCGGACAGAGCCAGCAGCAGCTGGCTCCAAGATGGACCTGCCACTTGCCAAGGCCAAGCCCATCAGTGACAGTGGTAGCACCTCTGGGATAAGATATTTAAGAAAGGGAAAAAGTATTGCTGCCCAACAGAAATTGCAAGCAGAGAGAGGAGAACATGTGAGCAACAGAAGTCTGCAAACACCAAGGTCAGTGAAGAAGGAGGAAGGAGGTGCTGGAGGAGAGATTCCCCTACAGCCTGTGGGGACCCATGCTGGAGCAGTCTGTTCCTGAAGGACTACACCCCATGGAAGGGAACCATGCTGGAGCAGTTCTTGAGGAACTGTAGCCTGTGGCAAAGATTCACTCACACTGGAGAAGTTTGTGGAGGACTGTCTCCTGTGGGAGGGACCCCACGCTGGAGCAGGGGAGGAGTGTGAAGAGTCCTTCCCCTGAGGAGAAAGGAGCAGCAGAAACAGGGTGTGATGAACTGACCCCAGCACCCATTCCCCCTGTGCCACTTGGGGTGGGGGAGGTGGAGAAAACTGGAAGTGATGTTAAACCCAGGAAGAAGGGGAGTGGGGGGAAGGTGTTTTTAAGGTTTTGTTTTGTTTCTCATTACTGTTCTCCAATTTGATTGGTAATAAATTAAACTAATTTCCCCAAGTCAAGTCTGTTTTGCCTGTGATGGTAGCTGCTGAGTGATCTCCCTGTCTGTATCTCGACCCATGAGCCTATTTCCTCTCTCCTGTCCAGTTGAGGAGGTGGAATGATAGAGTGGCTTTGGTGGGTACCCAGCATCCAGACAGGGTCAGCACACCACAGAGGGATGGATATTCCTGTGCAAGCAGTAGGATTAAGCACACATCTACTAAATCCAGCATCAATACCCTTACCATTGATTTTAAGAGCCACCAAGTTTGCAGAAGAAAGGAACCTAGCTGTAGACTATTCTGTGGCTATAAGAACCTCAAGAAAGATTCATCTTGCTGCTCATTATAAGTACATCTCACCTTCACAGATCGTTAAGACTATTGGTGTTTCTATCTTGGGACCTACATAATTAACATTAGTGGTTCATGAATTACTACTTCCAAGAATGTTTTCCTTAGTGGGCAATGTTGTATTCAGAAAGAAATTACTTCTCTGTGACAGTTTGAAAATGTGAATCTTTTTCATAGTGCAGTGATAATCACTATTCTTTGTAGCGATAACAGATGTCAGTATAGTGACAATGACTCCATCATACTCATCTGTCTGCAACACCACCAGCTCTGATATCTTTTTCAGTCACAGTTTATCAGCCTCTTAATTCCAAGTCAGTGATCTATATCTGGAGCTACCTGTATGTTTCTTTTTATATTGTTCTTATTCTCACCTCGACTGATAAAAAATCACCATCACCACTTCCTTCATTACCCACCTATGCCGTGCAGCTTGCACACAAGATTTGGATGTACACTGCAGCCCTCTCATTTTTTCTTTGTCCCTTCTCAGAGATAGCATCCATCAATATTAACATTTCGGCTCTCTGATTTATCTCATTACATTTCTGCATTGCCAGCCAACTCATAATTTCCTTCCTGTAATGTCACTTTGAGCTCATTTCCCATACACTCTGCATGTGTATATAGACAATTACTGGGTTTATTGCTTGCTTCCTTCCTACTGGCCTTGTCTTTTCTCCTTTGTCTTTATCTTCCAGCATTCAGTGTCTATTAAAATAGCTCTGCACTGAATTGTGACATCCCAGTCTATGTTCCCAGCTGTCTGAAATAGGATGGCAGTGGGAGCCTCCTGTATTTCTTGTGTTTGGATTGTTTTTTTAATATGAACTGCCCATCCTTTCCACAAATAGCAGGCATCAGTCACGTTTCCAGTCCCATCTGCTGTGCACAGTTCTAACAGAGCACTGGAGTCATATATCTGAGTGAAACCACACAGAGGGCAGTGAAACCACCAACCAACTAGTTAAGGGTTGCTCATTCTGCAAAACAAGAGCAGGAGAGTTCGCACTGTCGGTTCATAAGCAGTGAATTCCTAGTGGAATTTGAAAGGCAGCAGGTGGCAAGGAGGACTCCTTTTTCCAAGGCCAGCAAACCTTTCTCTCTCACACCACCACACAGGCCACAGTGGTTTCCTGTTAGGAAACAGCCCGTGCACCTTGGGACTAGAGAGACAAATGCTGCGCCTGAGAACAGCAGCTGGAAGTGATGCCAAAGGGGATGCACAACTCGCTGGAGGCCAGTCCGATGTGGGGAACCACACAGGGAAGTCCAGGTTATACTGGAGGACTCGTACCTTGCCTACCTGGGGGCAATTCCAGCTCTGCAGCTGGAGCAATGCCCACACCACATCCCTGCTGCCCTGGCAAGGACAGTGTTTTAAACCTTGGCTCTACACGTTGTCTTGGAGCTCATATAAAACTTTAAGCTCTATACCTGGGCCTCCACATAGTTCCCCATGCTCAGCTGAATTCCTCCCCAAAACTTCAATGCCATAGATGCACTCAATAAAAAAAGAAAAGGCTCAGTGCTCTCTTGCATCCCACCTTTCCCCCAAACTAGAGGTGCCTGTATGTATTTCATTGTTCACTAGAGGGCAACGTTGGCTTAAAAATCAGTTTCTTTGTCTTCACTTGCACAGAAAAGGGGAATTAACACAGAGAGAACATATACAAGAAATGCCCGAGACTACTCCAAGGGCAGAAAAAATACAGTCTCTATTGCAGTGCCAAGGAATTATCTCAGATTGGAACAGAAATCTATAGTGACCATAGGATGGGGATGAAAGAAAAAAATATTTGTAGAAAATAAGTTCTTTCAGTGGGGTATTTAAATGTGCTTTATGAATCTGAAGCAGGGCTTTAGCTCTGTTATCTTCAGTCAGGCTATACATATTTAGGCAGCATTTTAGATAAGTTATGTAGAAGTTTTGCTGAAGACTAAGGACTCAGAAATGCTTCCAGACTTTGAAAAAACCCCATTCGTATCAGGAGGAGACTGGGGAGACCAAGAGGGAAAGGAGGGATGTGGGCTGGGCCCTGAAGAAGGCAGACTCTTGGGGTAGGAAGCTATTACATGAAGAAATAACTTAGAAATTGAAAAGAGAGACAGCAGGGAATCTGGTGACAAGAAGAGCTAAGCAAGAGTTTCTTGAAGGAAGAAAGTTGCAGGTGAACAGAGTTGGATCTGTACTCAAGAGCTCTTTGGGCTGGTGCAACACCTAGCACAGATGGAAATCCCTTCTGCTTTTGTCTGACAGTTTCTACTTGTCTTTTTATCCTCACTGAGAGAGACAACCACTCTTGTTTGTTACCTCTGCTGCCACAGTCGGATTGGTATCCCTCCTAACGCTGATGTAATTCTGTCCCCAGAGAGCTGTGCCTGCAGGCAGCACTGTGAGCCTGCTGAGCCTCTCCTGCTTGGGCTGCGTGCTCCTGCAGCTCTGGACTGTGCTGCTGCCCACCCCTTACCTATTCGGGATGCTCCTGCTGGGAAACACAGCCTGGATGCCCACTTAGCAGCTGCATGCTGGTAAATTAAATGGTGTTAGAAGTACCTGAAAATGCTTTGGCTAAGAAATAACGTGGCTTGTCAGAAGTTTATAATGCAGTTTCATAACTGGATTTGAAACAAGAGGCTAGATTCACACAGTCCTCTACGGGGAGCATTCCTGCATGCTAGCCTGGGTTGCTGAAGAGATTCAGGAGGAGTGGGACATGCACACCCCCATTCAGGTGGCATTGGGTAACCAGGGCTGGTCAGGCAACAGTTGTGCCTGATCTGCAGTCTCACTCATCCTACTGCAGGGCTGGTGTGGTGGCTGTAACAAGCCCAGAAACAAAGTGAGTCTGCTGAGTCTCGTATATCCTGGGTGAAAATCCACACTTGGCCTCTGCCTCGCTGCACTTCTTCTCACAGTTTCTCTGCCCACTAAAACCTGCAAGGGTGCTGCTCAGAGCCCTCCCAGAGATGGGGCTGCAGAGATGGGCTGTAGAGGCAGCGGCCTTGTGGTCCTCCCAGACTGCTGCCTCCTGCTACAGGGCCTGACACACGCACCCGTCCACCACACTGCCTCAGCAGCCACCCCAGACACCTCCTGAGCCCTCGTGTGCCACCCGGCACTTGGAAATGGAAATGTTTAGGGGGAAATTATAAATAAATGAGTGTGATACTGGTTTAGTTGCTACTGTAACTTTCCCATTCACTTTGACTAAAGGACCCCTAGTATCACAAGTGCCAAAACCTTGCAAATCTGGGAAAGCCAGTCTTCCTCCTTAAAACTATCTAGCCCTGTATCCTGTATCCACAAACAGCTCAGAAATGTGGTGTTGGCAAGCTTTTGCACAGCCAAAACTTGCCTAGTGCCATGCAGAAACCAGGAAAGTCCCCCAGGATGATGTAAACAGATTTATCAAAGTCTGGCTATACCTTGTATTGATTCTTTACTCTATCCATCCTGCCTCACATTTTTTATCTTTCTTTTTCTGGACTGAAGAATGTAAAAATACATGCCCTAAAGCCAAAAGCTCATGCTTTTCCTACTGATGAGAAAAGATCAATCCATGAATCTAACAGCTGCCCTGCTGTGTTTGTTGTTCTGGAAGGGCATGTTGTTGTTCTGAAGTGGGCGTATTGGCTCCATTCTGCCAAGAGAGGTGCCAGGACTCAAGCCTGTGGGAGCTGTTGTGTTGAGGAGGAGCGAATTTGATGGAAGAAAATGTAGCAAAGAAAGAGTTCTTGGGTTCTCAGAAGGCAGAGTTCTCATTTGCTTGCCTGCTAGCAATTCACAACCTGTGTAGGATTCTGAATACTAAGCACCTGCTTATCGGCTCCGGACTGCTGGCGAGATCCTCAGTCAATAAACACAGCCCAGTGCAAACTGACAGGGAGGGTGCTTCCTGGCATAGCAAGCTGGTGGGAGGCTGCTGCTCCCTACGTGTGCCCACAGCCTTGTGCTCTGCAGGAATGTCATATGAAGGGTGACCCTGAAAGGCAAGTTTGGCTTCTCACGCTGCCACCAGGAGCTAAAGGTGCAAATGGTGTTGTCACAGGAGAAGCCTGACTGCTGTTGTGCCTCATTAAGAGCACAGTTTGAGTGGCCAGTAACACGGCTTTAAAAGAAACCCTGAGTAAAATGATACTTGCTCTAAGGCTTGGTAAAAGGGTGCAGTAGTGAAGCAACCCAAGGAGTTCCCATGTCCTGCTTGTAAGCAGCGTGGGGAATGGTTTAATGTACAAGGCTGATTTGTGCTGTTTGCTACCAAACTATTGTGGCCCTTCCTAAATGTAATCTGTGCTAGCCTGTGTCTCAGCCTATCCATAATGTTTGATCATGTCATCACTGCTCAGAGAGAGTAATGCACAGGGGTTATGCTTCTGGAGCCAGTACATTGGTCTCTTCAGCCTTGCATGGATAATAACTCTCTGGGCTAATGGATGTCAACATACATTTATTCCAACAATACTGACTGCTGACTTTTGCAATCCCTTAGCAATACAGAAATTGATCAGTTTAGCTACTGTGATGAATTCCTTAAAAATCACAACTCTGAAAACATTAATGTTATCACAAACAGGGCAGGATCTTTGGTTGCTAGCAGGCTGTTGTGAAATACCACCTTGATTTAGTACTGTTCCCCTTCATTTTTTCCTACTTGTACTCTTTCCTCATGGCTGAAGTAAAACCATACCATTAGGAGCCTGATATCTGGGTTTTTTTGCTTCCCTCAAAGACCAGTGCCCATCAGCTAGTGCAGCTGCACCTGAAGAGTTCCTGAAAGCTAAAGGGTAATGCACATTCAGGTGATGACATCCAGGGGTGTCAGGGCCAGCACTCTGACTGGGGAGGAGGCAGTGGCTGCTGAGAAAGAACTCCTTCTGCCTCCCCTTTCCTCCCCACCTCAGTCATCACCCTTCTCACCCAGCATAACGTTTCATTTGCTGCCTTGGATGTGGCAGAGCTTTGTAGTGGCAGCTTCAGTCAGTGCTGTCAAAGGGGGCTCAGGGGGACTGAAGTGGGTGAGCCAGGAGGGGGGGATAACCTATGGCAAGCAAAGTGACAGCTGCTGCAGCCTTTCCTGTCACGGGCTGCCAGGCTCCAGAGGGGAAACGTCTTCTAAAAGATAACCATGGGTGTGTTTGTCCAGGAGGTTTGGGCAAGTTACTCTCAGCTTCTTTATTAAGAGCTGAAAACAGCAAGTCATCTCGTGCTTTGCTCTGGTGACAAAAAGCATGACAAGGCCAGTAGGGGACAGAGGCACACAGCCCTGCTCCTGCAGAAAGGCAGTTTCAATTGATACTCATCCTTACTTCAGGTCTGCACAGCTGCCTCACAAAGTGATGTGCAGACCTTTGAAATGTAGAGCTTCATGTTGCATGGGCTACAAAAAGTAAGTTAAAAATGCTACGTGTGCTCTGGGAGGAGTCTCGTCCCTCGCTTTCCATTTGGAACTTCTGCCCAGTTTGGTTATGCTGGATGCATGTCACTTACAGAAGGAAACCTTTTTCATTTTTACTTTTTCACAAGAAAAATGACAAGGTTCTTGAAGCAGACAGTGTTATATTTTTTATATTCATTTTTCACAGACCAAATCTATTACATGGCATAATGCCTAGGTTTTTTTCCCTGTAATTTTTAACACAGTGGGACAGCAATGATCAAAGTGTCCTCTACCTCAGGGAGAGATTACCATAGCATATGTCTGCTGAAGCCAAGCAAACAGTATTTGACTGATCCTCCAAAGCCCTCACTAGTATAAACACTGCTATTTTTCTCGATATAATCAATTGCTATTATTTAAATAGTATTTCTGCCAACCAAACTCAAGCACATTGGAAGACTCTGTTAAAGAGTCTGTAAACCTCAATTTCTAACACAGATTAGTCCGGGTGACATGTTTAAGCACTTTTTGTGTCTTTTCTCCAAGAGCATCAGAGGAAAAGTGAAACATAAAAGATGATCTGTTCTTCTGAAACTTCATTTTGCTATGAAAGCCTCTATTTAAAAAAGCAGTGCTATGCTACACTCACACAGCAGGGAGGAGAGTTCAAGCATACTGTTTTCTGCTACCTCTAACAGCTTATTTTTCTGTAAAATACTGAGTAGGGTTGTGGATTGACATGTTTCTAGCTGGCTCCTGCACTCACCTCTGCCTGAGCCTAGTGCCGTCCCTGCAGGCACCCGAACTGTGCCCTGTGTGGCCTTTCAGGACCCACTCTCTCCCTTCCACCCTGGCTTTGGCACAGCCTAAAAGATGCAACACATCCCCAAGCCTCCACCCCTCTTGGGATGCCATGGCAGGGGGGACCCTGAGGAAAAGCAGGGGTACCCATTGCCCCAGGCTCCTGGATGGAGGTTATTGTGGGGGGCACTTAGGATCCAAGTGGGTTGGTTCAGTGTGAGCTGGACATCCCTGCCTCCCACCATGGGCACAGGCTGGATTTCACCCCCTGTGGCAGCAGGAACTGCTCCCCAAAGGGGGTTGTGTGACTGTGCCCGGTGAATGCTGACAGCAGGTAGAGTTTAATGTGGATTTTTTGTGTCATGCTTCATTCCCAAGAGTCATACCTGACAAATGCATTTCTAACAGAATAACAACAGTTTCCCATTCCCTTTGTTTCTCTGCAAGTGATACAAGTACCTCTAGACAGTGAAGATGATAAAGTCATTTACTCTGTTTACCCAAAACTAGCCTGTAAGCATTCACACCAACTTCTTCTGATTCTCTTATAGCAAAGATCCTGAGTGACATGTGTGATTCATTCAGTAAAACAACTGTCTGGTGGAGATGAAGTCAGTATAACTGACATTATCAGCATGGGCCACAGGTAACTATTACTCACTATTATTAGGATTTCACCCAGCAAGGACCTCAGCACAAATTAAACAAGTCTTCCCACCCTGCAGGAGCAGCTCAGTGTAAATAGTTTACGTTTACTCATTGCTCTCAGTGGGTAAAGGTTTCTCAGCCTTTGAGCTTAAACTGCACAATAAAACAAGACACAGAAGAGCTGCTGTCCAGTGGTCTGAGCAAGGGAAAGCAGCAAGCTGAATTGTGAGGCTTTCACACATAATTAACAAGGGCAATTTCTGATATGTCTTGAAGCACAGTTACTGGAACAGTGGGACCTCTGAGCTTTACAACATATCCTTGTAAAATGCCACACGGGATCTAAAACCTACAGGACAAAATCAGGAGAGTTTCCTTGGTGTTTGCTTTCCTAGGCAGTCATACTGTTGAACCTCCCCTTCAACAGTGGCTTTAGTGGAACAATGACAGGACCCAGGCAAGTTATTTACAGAGGAACAGGACTGCACTGCTTCCTGCTCAACAGCAAGCTCCACCTCACCTTTGCTGATGCTAAGGAGAGGAACAAGATTTGCCTGGGCTGCAGCTCAACCAGCACAAAGACGCCCACCAAGTTCAATGAGCAGTAATCAGCAAGACTTTCTGCACCCCCAGCAAAGCTCTTTTTAGAGCTTCAATGTCCCACAGCTTCTCCATGAAGAATAGAGTCAACAATTTTTTGAATGGACTTCCTGACTTCAAGCACACTGACAAAATTCATGCACAGTACCAAGCAAAACCCATCACACTGCTCTATTCCAACTTACTAAGCCTATTTTGAAAAAGAAAAATCCATCAGGCAGATGTTTTCCTTTTCCTCCCATTATTTAACCATGCAAATGTTTTGATTAGAATAAAAAGAAACACATAAGAAACATATAAGAGAAATAGTGGTAATAAATAAAGCAAAATATCTTCTGCAAATATTTGGCCAAAGTGTTGCACTGACTCTCAGAGCTGGTCTACCAAGGGCACAGCTGGGTGAGCACCTCTTGAGGCAAGTCTTGGTTTGATATTTTCAAATTCACTGGGGCACCAGAGTGCAGGACGCAGAGGAAAACCCAGAATGAGTTCCTTGAACTGAGGAGGGCTGTGTGACCCTGATCACTCCCTCTTGCTCTTTCAGCATCAACCCTGGACACAGCAGGATTTGGAGAGCCCCCTTTCTTGCACCCAGCCTGCTCCCCATCGCTCCCTGCGAGTCCCTGCTCAGGGCAGCAGACCCACAGCTAGCGACAGCCCCACGAGTCTTTACCAAGTGCTGTGAAGCTGGAAAAACCAGGAATGAATAAATGACTGAAATCCATGGGAACACAACTCTGTGCTCTCATTGCTGAGTGTAATAACTGTCATCACTGTTATTTATAGGTGTCAGGTCTCCAGCTCTGCACAGCCCCTGTGCAGCTTGGCCAGGGCTCCCCTGCATGCTGCCAACCGCTGCCAGGGGGTGGCTGCCTCAGAGCCAAGGCCACGCAGCTGAGGATGCAGGCTGCAGAGCCACTGCTAAAATCCTCTCTATTTTCTCCTGCTGCTGCACTCTGCAAGTGAGCTCAGCACAGCACATGCACCGACACCGCTGCCTTCTCCTGCCTACAGCCGTGGGGAGGAGGCTCTGCCAGATGGAGACAGCCAGCACCAGTGTTCCCGTCCCAACAGTGGGTGTATTTTTTCAGTCAGAAACAGTGAAGACAAAGCAGGGGTCTAAAATCAAGGTGCTGTCTGTCAACAGATCCAGAAACACTCTAGGACAATAAATATGGCCACAGAATCTGTTCGTGATATGTTCCTGTACCAAAACAAGATTTACCTTGCTCATCACCCTGGTGCAGGCACACACGTAGGTAAAAAGCAAAAGAATGCTGCAGCTAGCAGTAAATCAGCAACTCTATTTTGGTCCCTCACTTAGGAGTGCAGAAGAATCCAGTTTAGAATGTTTTCACTATCTCTACTTAGCAGAAAACAAAGGCAGCTTTAACTTCTTTGAAAAGCTCTCCTTTACTATCCTTGGTGCATTTTGAAACAAACAAAAATCAAACCGAGGTGGTGGGTTTAAAAATGTCAGAAAGAAGTTCATGAACATAAAGCAAGCAGGAACAGATTTAAACTGGGAATGAGGTGATTTCTAACCATGAGAACTCTGGAGTTATGGAACAGTCCATCAATAGGAGTAACAGGATAAAAATCCCAGTTGCCTAGAGGAGGTGATTGGCTGTTTTGTGACAGGAAAGATGTGTCACATTGCCTGTTAAGAATATGGACAGGACTTGATAATTCAGGAGATTCCTACAGTGAGTGATTATTGTCTTTGTCTCCTAGCCAGGCAGTCAGCCTGCTGCCACCATACCACAGCTGCTGCTAGAAATAGCCACCTTCCTTTGATGAGCAGGGAAATGGGAGACAGGGCAAGGGGAGGACTTCAGACACCAGCCACATCCCCACTGAACCCTGCCACGAGAAACAATGCAAGTCGTGTGGCAGACTGAAGTGCCTGACTGGTTTTATGCCAGCTGGCTGAAGATATTTTGATATTTGACATGGAACAGCATGCTGCTGAGAGAGCTACAGCTGGGAGCATTACTAACATCACAGCCTTCTTGCAAGGGTGTCTGCTGTTCTGGCATGCAGGTTCTCCTTCTGGGACACTTGACTAAGCATAGCACCGGGATGTTGCTGGGGCTCAGAATCCTTGCACTGTTGCTAACATCTGTGCTCTCATAAGGTGGCCACACGTCCTCGCTGCTCTCCCAGCCTTCTGCTGCATGTTGCTGCCTGTGCCCACTCCCACCTCAGCTGCTGCAGTTACAGCCTGGGGTTTTTAGTGTACTTTCTGCAGATTAGCTAAAGCAAAGTGTGTTGGGATGGTGAAGGTGATGTCCAGAACCACAGCTCTGCCCTGCTTCCCTTAATGGGGTGCCTCACTTTTGGGATGGCCAGGAACAGCCACATCTTCAACCACTTCATAGAGAAGTGGGATTGCTCATCCCTCACAGCAACACCCAGCTCTGCACTGACTTCAGCTGCAGGACAGTAATAGGGAGGAAATGGGAAAATGCCAATTCCCTGCTTAATTCGGCCATATAACCCTCTGAGACACATGGAAAGGTTTGGAAAGGCCTCAGTGTCACATATCTTGTTCCAATAAACAAATTATTCTTATTGTAGGCCTGATAATTTCACTGGTTTTCATACTGAATAGCTTTTTAAGATCAGTTCTTCACCCTCTTACTGTCTCTCAATATTACTTCTCTGCAGAAGCAGCTCTGCTGTGTGACTGAGTCCATTTCTGCCCCATGCAGAGACACCTAGGGAATGCACACATACTAATGTCCTCCTCAAAGGCAAGTGTCAGAGCAAGCCTCTAAAATTTAATCTGTTTGACTAAAGACCAAAATCTGCCAAAGTAAATGGAGCTGTACCAGTTTGCCTCCGAGAACTGAACCGACTGAACCTCTGAACCACAGTAAAATTAATCTCAGAGCACTATGCTAAGCACAGCAGCAAGAGCTATCACTCTCTGAAATGTGTCCCAAATACTGTGAAATACTTTAGAATCAAATACTAAGCATCTACTAAACTGGAACACACTATGACATTGCTTGAGAGTCTGATTTATCTGCTAGTCGTACTGGATCCCAAAAGCCTGGATTACCTCATAAGCAGTCTCTGCTGGCTGGAGAAGTATTCAGCCATGAAAGCAGTGATTAAACATGAGTTAAAGATTATAAATATGGATTTGTCAGGCCAGAAGTACCAGCATGTGCATTTTCCTTAGTTTCCCCAATTCCCAAAGAAGTTATCCATGGCAACTATTATCCAGTCCAAGATTACTTCCTGGGATAATATGAAGGGACAGTTGAGCCTGATAGTTTGATGCTAACTGACAAGTTTTGTTCCTGTTCATAAGGCTGTGTTAGTTGTGGATGCTAAACTGTCTAATTCTTTGTCAAATTTGGACTCTAGCATTCAAGTTCAGAAAAGGCAATGCTGAAGTTGAATAGTGCAGCTGTAATTATAGCTTGGTATGGATCATATTCTACATGTACACTTCTCCAAAGGCACATTTTATTCTCGAGTTCCATAACTCAGTGTTTAGAGCTCAAAAACTTCCTTAGCATCACCCAGTTAGGCTTTAAGTCTAATGATGTCTCAGCTATAGATATTTGTGATAACATCCCATCCTTCCATTTCAGCTCTTTTTAATTAGAAACAGATTGTTTTTTCCAGTGGAACTACTGAGAGAAACCTGTTTTCACTTGGCACTTAGGCCACAGATATTACTGCCTCTTGCAGTAATTGCTAGCCTCTATTTGCATTGATCTGCCACAATCCACAGTTTTGGATGCTTTCTAAATCTCTCTGAATTCAGCTTAAAATGAAGTAGATTCTAACCCATCTTTTTTTTCCTTCAACACACCCTTGAACCATATAAAAATTGCTTCAGCTCTATTACAGTTCAGCTTTCTCTCTGTAGCAGACTTACTATGAGCTCATTGCTGCACACCTCCAGGGGCAGCCCCCTGCAGCACAGCTGCACAGAATAATAAAAACCATGGGACATACAAATCATCAAACAGCTACAACTCCTCATTACAAATTTATCTCTGGTGCTTATCTGCTGGTCCCAGCCCTCTGTCCCATCCCAACCAAACCATCTGCATGCAGCAACAGCAGTCACCCAAACTCCTTGGCTACGCTCCTATAGCACACCTCAGGAGTTTGGGTGCTAGCTTGCTTTATAGACTGCTTGCTTTCCTCCCTATTTGCCTTCAAGGGGATCAATATGCAACTGGTTGATGGCAGGACAGATAGAAGTTATGGTCTGTTATCAAACTCCCTTAGGCTTTTGACTAATACTGGGGGCAAGTCACCTGGGGGGCAAGTGCAGCTGCCCTGACAAAATCTAAGGGCAGGGCTTGGTAGAGACCTGATAAAGATGGGTTTGGCGACTCATGGTGATTAACCAATGCCTCAGGGTCCAGGCCCTTAGCCTGCTTTTGCCCTGCACTGGCTTCCAAGTAATTAGAATGAGCACAGAGCACATTCAACCAGGGTGGGAGTGGAGCCCCACTGGAGAGCCAATTTTNCAGCACAGCTGCACAGAATACTAAAAACCATGGGACATACAAATCATCAAACAGCTACAACTCCTCATTACAAATTTATCTCTGGTGCTTCTTATATGCTGGTCCCAGCCCTCTGTCCCATCCCAACCAAGCCATCTGCATGCATAGCAACAGCAGTCACCCAAACTCCTTGGCTACGCTCCTATAGCACACCTCAGGAGTTGGGGGGCTAGCTTGCTTTATAGACTGCTTGCTTTCCTCCCTATTTGCCTTCAAGGGGATCAATATGCAACTGGTTGATGGCAGGACAGATAGAAGTTATGATCTGTTATCAAACTCCCTTAGGCTGACTAATACTGGGGGCAAGTCACCTGGGGGGCAAGTGCAGCTGCCCTGACAAAATCTAAGGGCAGGGCTTGGTAGAGACCTGATAAAGATGGGTTTGTCTACTAGCAGTAGTTAAATGGCACCTCATGGTGCTTAACCAGTGCCTCAGGGTCCAGGCCCTTAGCCTGCCTTTGCCCTGCACTGGCTTCCGAGTAATTAGAATGAGCACAGAGGACATTCAACCAGGGTGGGAGTGGAGCCCCACTGGAGAGCCAATTTTGAGTCGGTTCCCTCATTGCAAGCAGGCCTTGCAGTTGTGAATCCTTCCCCTGGACTGGGATGCCATCCAAGGAGACTTTTGCAGATTGAATGAGTCCTCGCCCCACTTTGGTGAGTGAATATTTCTTCTGGATAGATCCTTGAGTGAGCCCTTGCCCCTTTGGGTGAGACATGCACCCCAGGTACCCCTGTGTGGGAGGTTTTCCCTGTTATGAGTGTGTGCACATTTTGGTTCACCTTTCTAGAAAGAATATTCCTTAAAGCTTAGGAATTTGTTGTGTAGCAATAAATTCCCAACTGACATCAGAACTTGTGATTTAAGTTTGTCAGGAGGAGTGCTGTGTGATTTTGGTTACAGGAAATACAGACTTTAGGTAGCTGCTGCTGTTTGTTTTGTGAGTGCCTCTGTGGCACCTTCAGATTAACCTAAACTGCAAAGAATTGTCTGAATTCAAAGTACTTTTAACTTCTGGGTGCTTGAGTCAACAGTACTGGAAACCAGTTAGTGCTTCTCAAGAGACCTTCACTTCTGTGCAGTGACAAGTTCTCTCAAGAAACATTGCTGCAGAAGAAGAAAAAGATCCGTGGGCTAGGAGAAGAGAGGTATATATGGGCTTTCTGGAGCCATTTCATAGCTCAGTATCTTACAGCCATCTGGGCTTTGGCAGGGACACATCCAACACGACTGCGCTGCTGCGCACCGCGTTTCCTTTTCCAGTTCCTCACAGAAAGGGTGGATTGCCAAGCCAATTTCTGGCTTCTTTGGCTGACCCAGAAAACAAGGGCACTGCATAAATACTTCAGCTCTTGGCCACATTGGCTTTTATGGAAAGCATCTCGTGATTTGTCTCTGAGCCCCAAGTGCCGAGGCCACCCACCCTATCGGGCTAAGTGGATAGTCTAGGGCAAACTAAGGCTTGTTCTTAAACCCTTTCCAGCTGAAAGGCTTTTTGTAGCCAGTCAGAAAAGAAACAGTGCATGCTTATTTCTACCAGCAGGTTCCCAATTTGGTTTTCTCCCCCAGAACTTACTTGTTCTCTTACTTGTNGTTTCCTTTTCCAGTTCCTCACAGAAAGGGTGGATTGCCAAGCCAATTTCTGGCTTCTTTGGCTGACCCAGAAAACAAGGGCACTGCATAAATACTTCAGCTCTTGGCCACATTGGCTTTTATGGAAAGCATCTCATGATTTGTCTCTGAGCCCCAAGTGCCGAGGCCACCCACCCTGTCAGGCTAAGTGGACAGTCTAGGGCAAACTAAGGCTTGTTCTTAAACCCTTTCCAGCTGAAAGGCTTTTTGTAGCCAGTCAGAAAAGAAACAGTGCATGCTTATTTCTACCAGCAGGTTCCCAATTTGGTTTTCTCCCCCAGAACTTACTTGTTCTCTTACTTGTTCTCTTTCTTGCTTGTTTCTGTTTGATTTAAACTTCCATTTGCTAATTGCAAGAGCACAATTTGCATTGTATTTGGGCTCCTTTAGTTATAGGCTGAGGACTGATTTGCCTGTTCAGCAGCTTATCCTGGAATATATTTATGAAGGAGTCCAGAGATCCCTAGCATACCACTGAAAATACCTAAATTATCTACCCCCAACTGTCCGTTGACTGTCCATGCTGGGGANTCTACCCCCAACCTTTTCCTTTTTACAAAGAAAATCTTCCTAAGTGCTAGCCTTTAAGGATATGGACTATCAGTTATTAAGCACAACAGTCCACACTTTCTACTGCACGGCCACTTAGACCACAAACACGAGAAAAATGCTTTCCCAAAAACCTGTATCCCAGTCACACTGGCTCAAAAAGCCTCTGTGCCCGTCTCCTGCCATCAGAAGGTTCCCCAACCTGTGTAAGGCCAATTTGCTTGTTTCTGGGAGTTCTTCCCCCTGGCCTCAGCACTGGTGTGTGAAGGCAAAGCAGAAGGCAGAGATCCCTGGCTGTATCTCCCAGCCCAGTGGGGGTGAGTGCTGGACCACAGTTGTAAAAGTGGACCTGGGAGTTGACAGTCCATGCTGGGGGGTGCACCAGCCAAGGTTTA
>VWZY01001550.1:67296-160983 GCA_013399075.1 Chloroceryle aenea | reverse complement strand
GTTCCCAATTTGGTTTTCTCCCCCAGAACTTGCTCTCTTTCTTGCTTGTTTCTGTTTGATTTAAACTTCCATTTGCTAATTGCAAGAGCACAATTTGCATTGTATTTGGGCTCCTTTAGTTATAGGCTGAGGACTGATTTGCCTGTTCAGCAGCTTATCCTGGAATATATTTATGAAGAAGTCCAGAGATCCCTAGCATACCACTGTAAATACCTAAATTATCTACCCCCAACTGTCCGTTGACTGTCCATGCTGGGGAGCTGGGGGGTGCACCAGCCAAGGTTTACTCCGAAAGCAGTTGGGTACATCCTTCACTGAAAGGCAGTTATTCTAAGAGAAAGTGTCAGACTCTGAAGTGAGGTTCCTTCCTGACTTAAATTTTGCATTTTACTGTGGGTGTTTTGTGTCAGAGAAGCACAATTCTTCATAAAGGCAACAAAATATATATGAGGTCTTTTCAGTTACAGTTTCACCACTGCAAAGGTGACTTAGCAACATGCGTGGGAATTGCTGAGCAAGAATTGGGTGATGATCTCTCGGCCTTATTTTGAAGCTTATAAATGGCATTTTATTTGAAGCTTAATCATTGAACTGCAATGTCCAGGCTCAGAAACCAGAGTGCTTTGGTTTTTCTGCCTGTGAAATGAGGGTAAAGACTCTGCTGCCTAGCTTAGTCCTTCACGTGCTTTTTCCACATATTGGTAAGGAAAAATAATGGACAAATTTGTCTCATGCATGTAAAAAATCAGAAAGCTTGGCAGGACATTGCAAGAGTACATAGTTGCTTCATGTGTTTTAACTTGAGGTATCAGGAACTGACTCCAGGGACCATTAGCCATCATCAGCCTGACAAAAGACACTGCTAATGCATACTTCCACCCCTGAACTATGCTGTGCTCCACAGCAAAAGCATAGGCACTGCATGCTCAGGGCAACCAGAGCTGGGGCTTAGGCTCTGCCAAATGAAACCCCAGGGCACAACGGAAAAGGGAAGCTGGCAGTGAGCTAGGGGCTGAGACGGACACCAAAAATAAGGGGAGAAAAATAAGAGCAGTTTCCTGGCAACAGAGCTGGATGTAGTGGTCTGAGAGCCCTGCAAGTAATTGCTTGTGTGCCATTTGGACCATCCCACCTCTGTTTAGAGAGTTGTTGTGTACACTGTAAACACATTATGCTGGAGCATATGCTGGGTCATGTCTTAGGCCAATCATAAAAAGAGCCACCTGCCAAATGTCTTTCTGCATGGCAAAGGAGAGATTTGTTTCTGCTTCAGGTGGTAACACATTGCCCATATTATTTTGCAATTATTAGGAATTGAGAAGGAGCAACTGAGATGGAGCCCTGTTGTGTGAGCTGTTTTCTGAAGCACACAAGAGAAAGTCGCCTTTACATTACTAAGAGCATTCTTGTGTTTTCTAAGTCTGGGTTTAAAACCAAGAAAACAGGGTAGGAAATCATCTAATCAATCTGTTCAGAGGTACCCAGGCAAGGAGAAGCAGTTAGAAACTAAAGACTAAAGCTGCTGTTTGGTGTCAAGCATCCTGGATCCTAACGGCAGATTTTCCTCACATGGCTTTTGCAAATCACCCTCTATCACAGTCAGTGGTCAATGGCGTGAAACTGGTTTATTTTGCATTGCAGCAGATTAAGATCACACACACAGTCAGCAAGCTGCCCGAGAGGAATCTACAGCAGGATAATGAATTGCTAAATTACCATGAAGAATTCCCTAGTACTTAATAATCCTAGCATATGTGTGCTACGGATCCAATATCTGGCACAGGTTTGTATCAGATATGATCATAAATGACTACTGAAGAAAAATGTTCCTAGATTATTTTTTGAAGGGAATTTTAAATATTTGTCAGTATTCTGGTGGTAATCTTCCTGCTCAGATCTTCCTAATTAGCAGTGAGCTGCAAAATATCAAAGTGGGTGGTAGAATTATATAATACTTATATTCTGAATACTGACTGAGGAATACTAGGATATGGTCTACCAATTTGTTTTGAATTATAAGCCCATAAACCTTTCTTGCTTCCATGATTTCTGTTTAACATTCATTGGCCTGATTGTTCCATCACCACAGATACTCTACCAATTTATTTATTTTTAGAAATAATGATGATTGCCATGTCTGGTTCTTTTCACCACTATAAGAGACTCACTGTGACACAAGTAAGAAGAGGAAGAGTATAGGGGTGGGCAGGGGGTGTTAACCAGGACCTAGAGGAATCGAGCACTTTCGTGGGCAGTTCTCAGAAGTTACTGAATGATACCTGTCTCAGATTTGATCTTATCAACTTAACCCTGTGAAGCAAAGAACTTGTAACCCACAAACAATAGTGGCAGGAAGACAGGAAACACAAAATACAACCTAAGTTTTAACATCAGTAACATCCCCGCAGATGAACAAAATGAGCTGTGAGTCCCAGCACATCACCTCCAATTACTGCTAGCTCCACTGATTTCTGCAACATCAGCTATTAACAGACCAATCTCATTTTGCACCTGAGTTGACTGAAGTTTGGAACATCAACTAGTGTTCTGAAGTGTGGAAAAAAATGCTTTAATAATCAAAAGTTAGTGCTAGCAATAATTTGTTCAAGTTCAAAAGCTTAAAATTATTTGAGCCTAGCTTCTCTCCAATTACTGGAAGGTTCAAACGGCTTCAGTTCATGCTAAAAAGTTTATTGACAGCTGCTCTCTAATTGTATTCGTTTTCTTTTGGAATTAGCAGACTGTGGGCTTTGATGAATTGGTATTGATTTGATTAATCACATCTCATGAAAGTCACATACAGCATACAATTTCTACCTGGTTTTTGGTTGGTAAGTTAGACCAAGGTTGCCATCGATAAATATTTTTGTCATCCAAACTTCACAGCAACAAATAAATACTTGTAAGTTACAGTGACACCACTTTGAAGGAAAACTCATAAATAGAAGCAATAGTTCAGAAAGTAGCCTTGTATTAATAACGTTTCATTATTAGAACAGAAAGAGGTTTTCTGGTGGAAAAAATGCCTAGGCTGTAAGATAGATGAAAGCATGCAGACAAGAAAGACTTAGAATAGCCTTTATCAGGGCAGTTTCTGCTCAGCAATGATGATGGCTCAGTTTTGCTACTGATACCCGTGGCAAGGTAGTGGTTGACCACACAGGGATAGTGGTGAAGCCCATGTCTCAGAGACAGAGCTAGGAGGCTGAAGAATACCTTACTGAGAGCAAAGGACCTTACAGACAACACCACTTTTTCTCAAATTCACAATTAATTCAAGAGATTCTTGGTAAGCAGACTGCTGACTTCTAACACATGCCATTCAAAAGCCTTTAGCAGGCTCCCAGAAACAAAGATTAAGTTCATTAAACAAAGCAAAACTTTTTTTTTGGCTAAGCAGGTGCCTTTCTTGTGCTTTAGTGCCAGTGATGCTATAGGACAAGCTTTGAAAACTCCTTTTTTCAATCATGACAAAAGAGAAATAGCAAACTAACAATGGTTTTAGACAGAAAGACCAGCAATTTAGGACCCTAAAGCACATAAAGCAGCATTGGGTTTATATTTCATAGTTATATAAAATATTTTATATTTATATTGGTTTATATTTTAGAGAGACACCTTTTTTCTTTAAAGCCACAGTGAAAATAACACGATCCTATCCTGTTCTTCATTACACTGTGGTTAGAGGCATCCGCATGGGGGAAGGAAAAACATTCAGGGGGAAATCTAAAATCCATTAAGTGTAGGGGTTTTGTTTGGGGGGAAAAAAAGAAAAAAGAAAAAAATCGATATGACCTTTTTCTATAGGATGTCTATTCAGCTTCTAATAGGTGACTAAAGCCTTCACATGAGTACAAATTGGAGTGAGCTAAAGTTCCATTCCTGGCAGCTTGGAAGGTACGGTAAAGGGCACGTAGCTGTGATTCTCAGGGGGTAAGTAGGGGAGCACAGTGAGGCTCTGCAGCCTTTCCTCACAGTCTCTAAGATGAAAAGACTGAGACCTTTGCTTTCCTAATAAAGCTGCTGGAATAGAAATGCTGTAAATTCAAGCCACTGGGAAATCAAGGTCTAAAAATCCCCTCCTGCGTCTGGGTCTCGGAACATTTACTTCAGTTTCCTTTTCTTTCATTGGATTGCTGCCTCCTCTTAAGTGGTGCCCAGCTCTTCACAGAATTAAAGATCACCAAAAATAACTGGTTCCAAGACAGACTTGCTAGTGATTTTGAGGTTTCAGATAGCCCTTTTACAAGTTCCTATAAACGTGTGGCATCATTGCGTGCAGCAGTATAACCTGGGGGAGGCCAGAGAACTAACAAACCCCTTAGCTCAGAAGGGCTGCAGCTTGGGGAGACATTCAGCAGAGGAAAGGAAGATTAAGAAGAGAGAGAATGAAATAGTGTCATTGGTGTGCGTGATTCCAGTTCTTTTGGGTTTATATAAGCTTGTTTGTCTTCCAAGGAAGCAATCTGCTACATAATTAGAGGATTTTGGATGTTATTTATTATTCATTAGTCCCCTTTGGTTCCTTGGGCCACTATACATTACTCCAAGTCTTCATGCATTGGGCATCAGCTTTATGGTAGTTCCAATTAATTAGGCATAAAAAGGGTCAGAATATAAATTTCATACATTCCCCAGCTACCCCTACCTCAACTTAGTCATCATCCTTCTTTTCTTCCTCAGATCCAATCCAATACCTCTGGGTCTCCAAGTCTTTCATGCTCTTGCTTTATTCCTTCTCTCCCAGTGGCCAAAACATTCACCCTGTCACTGTCAAGATTCCTTTGTCTAAATACAGCCTTCTCAACTATTTGTTCCAGCAAGCTGCAGGAATTCCTTGAAGAAATTGTACTATCCTACTGAGGGTTTATGGTCAAGATGCTAAAGATAAGCATCCTAAGCTTAAGACAACATTGGCAGGAAAGTTTACTAAGGTGGTTTGTGATGATTGGTCCATATGTGAAATTAGTGCTAAGAACACGAAGCAAATATAAATTTATATTAATTTCTAATGCCTAAGCAAACCCAATTTCTATTCTACAGGTTGCTTTTTCTCCTTTAAGGAAAAAAAAACTTGAAAGCTGAGTTTGTCCTTTGATTCTGTGAGTGATTTGCAGCACGTGCTGTCCATGGGTGATTAATATTCAGTCACCACCCTGCTATTTTGGGTTTCTAAAGTCAGCAGCATTTGGGTTGACTCAGATCGACTCAAAACATTGACTCGCTGTACGTGGAGTCAATGGAATGAACTGCACTTACTGTCTGCTGCAGAACACCTCTGCTCTTAAAGCAGGGAGAGAGGCAGCCTTGCAGCAGGGGTCCAGCCTGGCCCTGTGCCAGGATGGGGGAAACTGCTGAGCTGAAGGGAAGGGGAGGAGCACACAGTGCTCTGCTTCAGATCACCCGCAGAGCAAACCTGGAAAGAGGAATCGCGCTGGCACAAGAGTGGGATTTAGGAAAAGCTTGATGCCATCACCTTTTCCTTGCCCTCTCCTCTGTTGGAAATCCTGAGTTTTGTCAGACAATAACCTCCAGGTCTTATCTGTGTTTATTCAGCTGCAGGACAAGACAACCCAGATCCTTTGGGCAAAAATACATCACAGAATACCTGCTAATGTGTGTTTTAAACTGTATGCTGTACAGTGAGTGAAGAATGGAGCATCCAGATTTGAGCTACTGTAAAATAATATGCATTTAGGTTGTGATGACTCAAGGCTCCATCATATGGAGAGCTTCTGGAGTATATTGCAAGCAGACAATATTTTCTTTCTGCTCATTTTATCTCACGCTTAAGAAAATAGGCAAGTAGCCAAACTGACAGGAAAGGGCATGAGCTTCAGGTTCTGAATCAGAAGTGAAATAGTCCTGAAGAGGAGATCTGACTCTACTCAAATAGGAAGGTCAACTATTGACAAGAAGAGGTCAAAAGAGGATATGCCAGACTAAGTTTTGTGCTTTTTATTATTAATCCAGCTCCCTCAGTCTTTTCAGTAGTTGTAACAATTGTTAGAGGTGTGTAAGCATTTTTCCTTCTTAGGTGTCATGAATTTCACAGCCTAAGGACTTCTGTAACTAATTTGAAACATTTCTTCAACCAGTGTGCTAGGATCTCATCCTCACATTTTCCAGCTCTTTTCAGAGAAACCCCCAGATATTCCACCTCTTCAGGTCTATTTATTAAACAAGTCTGCCAAAGACAGAAGGTTGCTCAGGCTGGTATTTGCAAAGTGTCTTATGGACAGAACTGCCAAGGGATTAAGGTGCTGCATGCCACCTCTCCTCCCCAGAATAATGGTTCATTTAAAATTGATTTATTAATACAGAGGTTTATGTAAATATAGATATAAATTCTATATAAGCACTTGTGCAGTTCAGAACCTATTTCCATACACTTACAAGTGCTGTTTAGGCTGAAATTTAAAGAAGTTGATGCTCAAGAGATATTTCCCTATTCAAAGTGTAAGACAGCACAGTATTTTGGTCTCTCCCAGCACAAATGAGCTGATAAAATTCTGCCTCTAAGGACTCCTTTCAGAGAATCACCATTTAGCATCCAAGTTGCTAAAAGGAATCGAACCCTTTTTACAACAGCCTAGAGGAATACCTAGGCACGACACTGTCATCTCTCCTGAAGGTAAATGAAGATCCTTCTCTCTCTGTTGCTTATTAAAAATTCTCCTACTGTCAGAAGTTACACGTGGTCCTAAAGAAAGCTGCCTAGAGGCACTTGACCTCTGAACAGCAGCTTAGGTGCTTGCAAAAGCATCCTGAAATCTGTCAGCACAACTGCATTTAAATGAACAAACCCTCCAGTGTTCCACAAGCCAGCTCCTGAATCTGCCTCCTGTCTCCCAGTCCAGTCTGGGACTTCCCCACTGCCTCATCCACAGCAGCAGTAGCAAGTGTGACATAACTGCTCCCAGTCCGGTTGGGTTCAATATTGGTCTCCTATATAATTCATAACCAGCTCTATTAAGTGCCATCCAAAATGGGAGTTACTGAAGTGAGGAAATTAAAAGCCCTGAACAAAACCTACCAACCAGCCTGGATGCCAGCTCTGCATTACAGAACTCTAAATTCTAGTGCTGGCATGGTGGGAGGGAAATCATGAGCACCCATGGTAAATCTGTGTTTTGAACCAACCTGTTTATATGATTTACCTTGTTATATATTGCTGATAGATTTCCACAAAACCTTACATGATCAGCTGTTAAAAATGAACACAGGTAGCAGTGGAGCATTACAATATTACCTGTCAGCTCTGATGCTCTAGTTTGTAAGGAAGTTCAGAAATGAACACAGTTTAAATAAAAAAAAAGCAGTTTTTTTATGACAGCACTACTCCATTCCTCAAATTCAGTGGCATTTTAGGGAGGTGGCTGCCAGACTGGGAAGAGACAATGTTATGATTTCCAGCACACCTCTAACATCTTCTGTCGTGTCACTAGCTGCCTTATTGTGTAGGAGTATCTGTTAGCTTTACACATCACAAAAAAGATAAAAGGTGACCCTAACCACAGTAATTTTTCAAACTATGTAAGTATGTCATTGTCAGATCCAAAAGCTGTAAGAGTCCAAACATCTGGGACAACACTTTTCCAACAGCTTTCAAGTGACAGAGAGGTTTCTTCCCCTGTAAGGCGACTGTGGAAAGTCCCCAGGCTGAGCCACCAAGCTCCAGCTGTCCTGAGAGAGGGGAAGGCAACAGCAGTAATTGAACTGAGCAGCCCTGATGGGAACGTGGGCTGACTTCTGCCTCCACAGGCTACAAACTGTCCAGCTCAGTGACACCTGACTGCTGGGCTTGTGTGGCTTTGGGCTTTCCTGCGATGCCAACAGTGGTCAGCATGGTGTAAAGGGCATGTGGGTCTAGTTCCCAGTTTCCCTTACCTTGCTAGGCATAAGGGAACATTAAACTGGAATGAAGAGGGAAACATAAATCCTAGGAAGGTTAAGGTAACTTTTAGTCATCAGGCTTTAGATATTTAGACTGTAGAAAAGTGAGGCTTGGGACAATTTCTCTCCAGTCACTCATTTCAAGTTAGGTGCAGTGCTTTACCCTCTGGTGTAGGGTCTCGTGAGGAATGACAGCTTCCGAGAGCCCTGGAAATGCACGTGGCAAGCAGCACCACGTGTCTGGTGAATGTCTTCTGGTAAAGTTCAGGAAATAGTAATTTTTGTCCACTACTGACCCTTCCTGTAAGGATGCTATACATTTTGCCTTTCCTGTGGCTCAAAAGCCATCCCCAATGAGCATATTCCCTGGGAAATTGCGGAATTTTTTTTGCTCAAATACAGACTACTCACATCTATTTCAATGCTTTATCTCTGGCTTGAACTAGATAAGGAATTTTACATCAGAAAAGATCTGCAGGATAAGCAGACAGTGGAAGAAAAATACATTGCCCTCACAAGATGGAACCCAAGTACATACAGTACAACAGAGAATTATTATTTTGTAGATCAGTCTGCTAGAGGAGCAGCTGGAGAGATCATTAAAATCACCTCTGCAACTCTTTGATCACTGGTCTTATCTGCATTTCAAAAGAGCAAGTTTGACAGTTTATTGTGATTCTCTGCTCCTAACTTGTTGCTGCTGCAGTGTTGTTCCCTGCTGTCACATTGCCTCCTTCCTGACCTTCCCCCAAATCACAAACTCCTCCTTATGAACAATTGAAAACACCCTGCAAAGGTGAAGCACATTTCTAATTCAGGATTGCTTAAGTGCAAGCTAGCATGAGATGGCCAAGCCATCTGAAAAGACACCTCCCTGTCAGGTCTTTGTTGTAACTCATTATTTCAGTTCTGTCACTGCATTCTAGGCCAAGCTGACCAACACTACAGTTCAAACCAAGATCGTGGTGTGCACTTGGATAGGCCATGGGCAAGTTGCCCTCTCCTGTACATATTCAGATTTCTTTCTAGGTCAGTAAGCAAGAAATTAAATTGCTTTGCTCTCAGCTGTACCTCTCTGGGCCTTCTGTGCTATTATTTAAAATAATATATAAAAATCCAAACCACCTGTTACTCTGCCTTCAAGTTGAAACATTTATTCCATTGCAATTCATCAACAGCTGGAGAGGGAAGCTTTGTCAACAACATTTTTTCCTTTTCACCCCCCTTGTTTCTCCTCTAGTGCTTAATGAGAAGCTTGTCCACACTATAAAAGAGGTAGTGGCAGAAGGAAGATGCTCATGCAGAGTTTTAGGGACATTGTGGTCTTCTCAGTCTCTCAAAAATCCCTAGTACAGGAAGGGGCTAAGAGGGCTCACCTAGGTTAGACAGGAGGCTCTGCTGTTAGCTGCACTCTAATAAGAAGATGAGAGGTTTGAACCAAAGAGTAGTTTTAGCCTCAGAATACCAGCTCCACCATCAGCAATACCTGAAGGATGTGGTGACTTTTGGGGAGCATGAATGGAAGCAGGGGTTTTGAACTGTATATTAAACTGGGACATGGAACAGCCATATCTGAAAGAGCTGAGAGCTGCTACCAACCTGCTCGTTTTCCAGAACCCAGCAGAATGTGGCTCTGGTTGTAGAGGCTGAGAAGGCTGCACCTTCACCCTGTCTGCTGCAGGAGCAGTTGATGTGCCCTGCTTTGTTTTCTTCCCATACTACTGACACCCTGGTTCCTGCCAAGGACATCCACTCCAATTGACCCAGAGGTACACAGGGAGCCCTAGAAGCACTGTGACATCTGGCTCCAGAAAAAGCTGGGCACTGCCCTAAGGCAGTTGAACTCCAGACAGAAAGACCCACTGGGGTCTAATAACTGCTATCTCTCCCAAATAATAACCTTTATCTCCCCCAAATGTTTGATTAATTGGATAACAGATGGACAGATATCAGAATGCTCAACAAGGAGGCACAGGTATAGCAGGAAAGGTTCATGACCAGTAGCTTTCCTAGTTACAAGAGCAATTTAATTATCTTATTGCATATAAATACCCTGGGGTTTTAATGCTGGAGGTGGGAAGAGGAGAAAAGTGTTGTAGCCAGCTGGTTAAGTTTAAATCCAAATAAAATGGTGGATTTAAAATGTATGTGCACTGTGTAGCCCGATTCGTTCGGGAATATAATTTAATATTTGCTTCCAATCTGCTACCCAATGCCCTTAACTTTGAGAGCTATATTTCTTTGGGGGTTCCTGGCAGCTTGGCTTGACATTTAAGAGGACCTCAGTGTTATACTGTCTCTTGTTGCTAATTTCTAAGTGGCTGTTTACATCAAGCATTCGGTGCCCTTTTGAACAACTAAATACCACCCCAGGGGGGCCTGTGGAGTGGCTCTTGGTGATTCTGCAAAGCACTGAGGTGTCCAGTTCTCCAATCCAACCAGTATTATCTTCCCCAGTACTATCTCAAAGGCACATAGACACACAAGTATTTCAGCCTACCTCAGAATTCTAAGATGTGAAACATGTTTTACTAGAAGGAGATGAATGATCAAGTGGCAGAAGGTTCAGAGATTGGCCTAAGGTCAGAGGGCAACCTGGGCTCACGAGCACAAACCTGGCAGAGTCTATCTGCAGGCTCTTGCCACTCACACAAGTTAATCCCTGGCAAGGCTTTCTTCACCTTTAAAGGAGTGCTTCCCAAGGTGGCTCATTTCACACGTACGAGGCTTCCCCAGTGCTCAGACCAGAGAAACAGGAATGCTGGTGGCAGAACAGATATTTATTTGGTCCAAGCCTGCCAGAGTGCTAAACTGCAATTACCCCCAGCAACATAAGCAAAGCCTTGCCCCTTGCTTCAGTGGAGTAGCTGCTGTAACAAGCATCAACACAGACAGGCATTTAAAAGAGCCCTGGAGCTGAGAACGGTGCAGATAAGCCCTTCTCTGTGCTGCTGTGCTACCAGTGGTGCCCCCAGCAGAAGCAATACCAGCAGTGGTTCCCTGGGGACAGCTAGTGAAGCAGAGAGCAGTGTGAGGAGGGCTGCTGTGGTACTGGCACTGTGCCACATGGCTCAGCAGCAGCTGGTGGCTGGTGAGATCAGGCATCTGCACGCAGCGAGGCAGCAGCTGGAAATTTGTAATAGCTACCTGCAGGGAGCGATTTTCCTCCAGGGAATTTGCCTTGTAGTCTGCTCCACAAGACTTTCCGGCAGTATCCAAACTTAAAAACATTTCAGACAGCTGTGGGGGATTATTAGCACCAAAATTTGCCAAGGTCTTGCTTATTACAGGGCCAGCAATAACAACAGCTGCTCTTACTCCTAAACCAGAACATAAAGATATTGAGCAGTAGCTGGTTCTCAGAAGGTACACCCACAATCAGCCTGGAAACACAGAGCCCTTTCACAGGGTTTGGAGGTTTGACAGGAGGTATAGACCCACTTGCTGCTTAATTCCTTTTTCAACCACCATAACCATGCAAAACTGCACCTCAATGCAGACCAAATACTGGATCATTTCTGTGCACGCTGTCTTTAGGTATAGCACTCGAGCACCACGCTGCTGTGCTCAGTGGACTCCATAAATACAGACTAGAAGGAGCCAAAGGAGAACAGTGGCACCTGCTAGAGAAGCTGCTAACTCCAGCACAGCCTGGAGCAGTGCACTTGTATCCAAGCAAAAGGTGACTTTATGAATTAATAAATGAACAGTGCTCCTGTAATGAGTACTGATGTTCTTTCCTCTCACTGAGTTTATGTGCCTTACTGGCCTGTAGTGCCACTCCTGAACAGATGGATCAATAACACTAGCACTACAGTGTTTCACCTCTGCTTCAGCCAACAATCAGCAGCATCATCTTATTGTCCACGTGGGAATTAGTCTGCAAAGTTTACCTGGGCCTAAGTTACCCATACTGAGGTGAACCAATATTCAACCTTTGAAAGCAAAGCTATGCAAGAATGAAAGGAAAAAAAATAGAGGAGGCTGTATGATGTACGTCAATGGCTCACAAACTCCCTTGCACAGTCACTTCACTGTTTTGCAACTGGTTTCAAACAGAAGCACATTGAAAAGCCAGGTAGACCCTCCAGTCAGGAAGCAGCTAAGAAGAGGGTTGTTTATCTGCTCCTTAGCCTTCCATTTCCAATATCTGAACTACCACCATCAACCGAGACAAATAAAGGGGGCAATTCCCCACCTCCTCCTTTCACACGTAGCACCCCCCTGTTTCCTTATGCCCCCACCAGCCGTGGCAGAGCAGACAGTAGCTCCTTTGTTGTGTTTTTACCACTCCAGCACAGAATGTGCTTGTGCCATGACTGGTCTTCAGCTGATGAGTCTGAACAGTGACAGAAAGCTATGCCTTGCCTATGCTAATGGTAGGCAGGGTATTGCAGATGTCAAGATACAACAGCAGACTAAATGATATTGTAAGAAATAAACCAGGGTACTCACAGAAGTGAAGAGTGGCCTGAATGGAAGAGTCTGAACTGTCTCAGCAGGGTGAAGAACAGCCTGCACAAGTGGGTCTACACCTCTGAGACACACAGAACCAGCACTGGCCTCCACTTGAGACACTTCAATATGCAGCATCTTTCCACTACACCTATGTAAAAAGAAAAAAAAATAAATGTCAAGGTCTAAACTCTTCAAACCTTCTCTGTTGTCAGACGTGCTCTGAAGGTAGAGAGGGAACAAGGGGAACAAGCTCTCTCTCATCAAGCATGCCCAGGCTGTGCACTGTGACAGAGGTAAGCAATATTGTTTTTAAAGTGCTGAAGATTTTTACTACAGATCAAGGTCAAGGTCTCCATCCCAGAGAAATGGGTGCCATGTGGATCATGAAGTCTGAGGTTTGGAAGATAAAGGCACTCTCAGTGAGACCTTGCCTTTTCTCTCATGAGTGCTGAAAAGGGAGAAGGAAGAAAATCTGAGCAACCACAACCATGTTCTGGGTGTTTGATGAATGGTAACCAAGTTACTGTTCTCCACAGTAGAATATTTTCTCCTGGTTAAATAATAGTCATCTGTTTGCTGCTGCCTACATAAGTGCCTAAATTGCTTCCTTTCAGGTACAGAAAAGACTTTTTTTGAGACTGACAAAATGACCACGAGGAGCAACTGTGTGCAGCTCATCATACTGGGGAGAAGTAGAGTCCGGGTCAGGGAGGAGGAGTCTGAGAGCAAAGAAATTGAGTCAGGAAGGAAGTAATTAGAAAATAATAATTAAAATTTTCACTTGCAAAATACTGTTTCACAAACTCTTTGAATCTCACAAAGATACAATTTCAGACTTGGATTTAGTAAAGTCACAAATCTTTTGACACATACATTTGAGCCTACACTTTAAAAGTAATTATAAAGCAAAAAGATAAAGGAGACAATAATAATGGTCATCAAAAAAATCAACTGCAAAGAACAACATGCCTTGGTTTGCTTGTTTTTCCACTACTGAGACTGAAATAAAGCTGGGGTACTAAGCAAGCATCTTACTCAGGAAAGCTGTTTCTAACAGATGGGGCATCTTTACTTATTTGTTTTCAAAAAGGTTGTTCTAGTGTCTTAATATTCATAGCTATGTTTTCACTGGATCATCCCTTCATAACAAGGCATCTGAACACAGTCCTGGGAGCTAAGACCTAACCAATAACCTCAGGTCTTTGCTGATTTTCCTTGCAGGAAGACATCCCTTCTGAACCAGTTTTCTCATTCACAAAAGCAGAGACAATAACTTCAGTCCATTGGTAGGTGCAGCTTATTCCAGTGATTAATTAGAATTCGTGAAGTGCTCCAAAGGCAAGTTCTCAGAGAGAGAATCATTACTAGCAGCATTTTTCATTTCACATGCTTATTTAGATGTTACAAAACAGCACCAGAGCAGTTGACCCCAAAAGCAGGGCTGCAAGTGGATGCTCCCCAGCAAACCTTTCTTTCTGCATAATGAATTGCACTCTGGTCTCCTCTCAGCTGAGAGCCAGCAGTGAGCTACATCCACTAATCCCAGTTAATATAATCATAACTGTATGACTACAAAGTTAAAAAGGTATGAAGCAAAACAAGGTTTAACTTGAAGAGAGGCTTTATTCTGCATTGTATCAAGCAGCCTGATCAAAACCAGTCTGACATCCACAGCGAGTCACTGATGTACATATCAGCAAGCACAGGGTCTGCCCGTGTTCATGGCTAGTGCTTACAGCTCCAGAGAGGCAGGCAGCAGGTAACAGTTTGACAGAGGAAATCTTCACACCTCTCTCACATTTACCGTGCACCCTCAACAGAGTAAGCTAAGAGCTGATCACCACAAGGAACCGGGATACCCCAAAGTGAATAAAACCTGAAAACACAGCCTACTGAAATAACTGGGATCCTCTGTCAACAGGCCTGGGGTCTTGCTGCTGCTAGATATCTGATCATTCTGTGCTAACCAAATATGAAAGCAGCACAAATTCTCCTCCCCCGTCTCTCCTTATTTCTAGGGTGAGCCAGAGACACTATGCAGTCTTTCCCAAACTTGCTTTGGCCCTGCTCAGACAAAAAGTACTTCATTAAAACACTTCCCAAAGTTCATTCTCCTTAAGCTACCAGCAGAAACAGTGACCAAGCTGGAGCTGCAAGCAAACACCTTGAGGAAGACCCCCCAAGCTAATAAAGAGGTGAAACAAGTTTGTAGAGAAGTTTCAAGAGGATTGACAATCCCAGACGCTTTGTTCTAAATTCTGCATGTCTAGACCTGAGGGTAACCCATGTTCTAAGACACAAAGACCTCTCAGCAAATAACCTATCACTGATAGTTGATAGCAACAGATTGAAGTGGTTTAGTCAGAAAAAGTAAACCAAGAAGCTTTAGTGGAATGCAATACTGTAGCAGTCAACTTCCCTGTGCATATTCAGTTCTCCCCATGGTTTTTTATTTCCCTTGGGACTACATTTACATATAATGTAAAGGCAGGAGCTGAAGACAAAGTTTGTTGTGAGTTTTCACTGTTTTTAACAAGCTTCTTCCCTAATCAGGAGAGGTATTTTAAAGGCAGGTAGTTATGCAGATGGTAAAGTTAGTTTTACTTACACATGGAAAACTTTGCCAGCATTTCCCAGCAATGAGTGTGGTAAAACTGAAGCAGAGATGAATTGCACAGGATGCACAGAGAGCCTGCTGCAAGGGTCAGAAGCCTGCTAACTTTGAAGAAAAACTCTCTGATCACTCCATCCTGAAGCTCTACTTTCACTGCTGATTAACATGCTTTAGCAACACTACTATTTTTTAAATTACTTTAAAAGGTCTTTCTAGCAGGAACACCAAGAAGAGCAGGCTACATCAGCTTTAGTTACGTGCACCCCCTAAATACCAGATACTGCAGCAATAAGACCTCATGCTCCTTCAAAGCCCACACTTACCATTAATAGAAGGAAAACATCTGAAAGCTGCCCTGGTCCTCCACAGTAGTCAGAAGAAATCACAGCAGGGAAAAGGTCTTGACTCATAACCTCTAGCACCAGGCAGGATCACAACTCTCCTCTCTACACACTTCCTGCATAGACCTTAAAGGTATTTCTGCTTCTTCAGAGGCTTTGGTAACCCCCTTTCTACTCTGCTGATATGCCAAGCAGGTTACACCTGAACTACACACCCCTTTTAGTAGCTGGCTCTCTGAAACACCAACACCTGTTCTCCTGGCCAGCCCGGGGCTACCCCTGACCCATCAGCAGTGCCTGCAGGTGCACCCAATAACCCCCACCCAATAGCCCCCACCCACGCAGCCCAGATCCCCATTGCCCCTGCTCTCCACCTGCACCTTTGGATCATCACCAGGCCATTCATTGTATTACACTGAAACCCACCTTACCTTTTTGTTTGTTTGCTTGCTTTTCTTTCTTTTTTTTTTTCTTTTTTAAATAAAGAAGCAGCTTCTCTCCTCATGAGTAAGAGTCACTCATATAAAGTGCATCAGCTCAAATCTGGTAATGCTCAGGTCAAGTTCCCTGCTCCTTGCAAAATTCTCAGTGCCCTGAATACAGCTTCATTTCTTGAAGGTTGAACTGAGGAGTTACATCTTATAACTAGAGCAAAGGGAGCCCCCATTGAATTAGTTTCATTTATTAAACTCGTTACTGGCCTACCAGCAAGGGAATTTGCAGTGTTTCAATTAATGGAGCCTAAAGATTTGCTTCTAGCCCAGCTGCAAAACCCCTGCTTGCTTCCATGCAAGTAGTGCCTGACCCATCAGCAGGAAGGTTAACAAAGCAGGGGAGGTCAGTTCTGCCCTACCTGGGGTCTTATTGCATGTGAGAAACTTCCATAAAAATAAACCCAGGGCATTGCTCAATGCCTTGTATAGCTAAGTTTGAATATACCCAAGGGTGGGGATTTCACAGTTTTTCTGAATTTCACATTTCAGAAAGATGGTAAATCATATCCTTCCCATGTTTTGGTTTCACAGAGGCAGAATTTGCACAATGGCACTCTTGCTTAAACCCACACACAGCAAATACCAACACTGGTGTGAGGTGTCTTATTTATTATCTTTCTAGAGCTGTCATTCCTCCAAGGTCAAATTTTCCTTCTTACTTTCATCAAATTATAAATTCCATGAGTTGCCTTCCTTGCTATGTCTTACTCCTGATGTAGCAATGTTGTACATACTAAACTTTTAGTCATATAAAAATGTAAAACATTTGGAGGGCCAAGACATAAAAGAAGCCTAAACATCTACCAAAGAACACAATAAATTTGTAACTGGGACTCCAGTCAGCAAAGAGGACAGCTTTTCAAAACTGCTGTGAGCCAGTGGTCCATTTCCTTCACAGTTACATAACCTGTAGTGATTTAGTCCCATGCAATCAAGAGAATTTTTTTTAATATATTTTAATATTTACCCCTGCAGGAGTGGTTCAAACTCAGCTGATTTCAGTGGATGTCACAGAATAATTAAAAAGTATACAATCTTATTTTTTCTGAATCAAAACAGTTTAAAAACTGATGATGGTTATGATTCCTAATTGGCTGTATTTCATATTTAATACATGTTATGAGATGACAAACTGGTTCATCCTAATTGATCTTCCCATTTCTATTCTGAAGAAGGGTAATGGTCCCCAGTGATTTACCACTACCTAGAGCTCTTCTCCTTGTGCTTGGGGGAACAACGGAGGGAGATTTTACATCAGTGCTGACTGCATATGGCTAATGTATTTTCACATTTCTAGATTTTCTCCTCATTAAGTTTTACTTTATGTTAAGAACCAAGCTGTGAAGCTATTTGTGCTATTCCTTGCAAGTGGAGTAAAGGCCTTTTCTTCTTTAGGAATGGTGCATCTTGCTATCACCAACAGATTTATTGGATAAGTAATTTCAGCTTAAGGGAGAACAAGTGAAAGCAATTGAAGGCAAACCAGCCACCCTGTGGTAATATTCACTCATGTGGCTCAACGGTGATGAGGACTGAAATGATTGCAGTTGTTTCTGAGTAGTCACGAGACTTGGATCTCAGTTTGGACTTGTCTGTCGAAGATATTTAGGGTATGATTTTTTTAATTGGATGGATAATGCTGTGGCAAGCTGCAGAAGTCTCATCTCTTGCTGTTTACACGTTAATTTCTCTAGAGTAAAAACAAAGGGGACGCTTGAAACTCTGAGAATAGGCAGAAAAAATAAGCTGGAAAATCCTGAGCATTTCCTTTGAGCTGAATGTAACCTTATTTCTTTTCAGAGCAGTACAATCAGCCATGCAGTTAGAATCTGCTTTCACAACAACAACAAAAATGACTTCATGGTCGCTCTCCTCTTGTGTTTGCAATGGACAATTTAATATAATTCCTAAATACAAACATGTGAGAGTGGGAAAAATTACTTTACAAGACCCCGATCATTATATAGCAGCCATCTAATTGAGTACTTATTCTAAAAACAGTTTTACTTTAGACATTAAAGGAAGACAATAAAGTTGGCAATGCATATAATATAATGATCAGAAAAAATGATTAGTGATGTCAACCCAGTTTGAACCTATCTTTTTTAAATAAGCATTGCAAACTCAGATCCCCACATGTAAATACAAACGATGGAGTCATTAGATGCTGTTTTGCAAGCAGTCTTTTTCAAGGCTCTCCTACCACATGTGGTGAGGAATGAAGTACAGGACTTGGCAAATACATTTATATTCTGAGACAGCATTATTGATAACTGATAAGATTTGCCCATTACATATCTTCCCAAGAAAAGAACAAGGGAAAACAGGCAAAAGTTTAAGCAATGAAATTCTGCCTGCATGAATGGAAAACAAAATTCACACTCATGATGGTCAGGCACTGGGTTTGGGTCCCAGAAAAGCTGTGAAATCTCCACCCTTGGATGTATTCAAACTCAGCTAGACAAAGCATTGAGCAATTCCCTTGTCCTTTAAAGTTTGCCCTGGATTACACAGGGGAGTTAGACTAGAGGTGTAAAAAATATCCTCATCTAGCACAGTGCCTCAATGCCCAATATTAATTTTTACATTCTCAAGAATAGCTGAAAGTTTCTTACGTGCACATAGTGCAGTTTTTCAGCCCAATCCAAAAGACTGACAAATGACATTAGATTATAAATGGAAAAAATATCTTGTATAGTTGGAAGCATATCCATACCAAATTAAAAGCATAGCAAAGATAAGTATGGCAAAAACTACTCAGGATGAATTAGTTCTGTCTTTACATAAGTATTTGGATTGTCTGGCATTTTTGTTCCCAGATTAACAAGAATACAGACCTGAGGAAACATGAAACAGCATGTTAAATTTCAGTATTTTTCTCTCTGCCCTTTCTAATTCACAGCTAAGATTACAAAAGTCACACAAGAAGACATAACAACCACAGGCAAGAAAAATCATTTCCACTAGCTCTGAATATTTTAATAAAGTAAAGCAAAGCAAACCAGAAGGCAACACAAACAAGCTTTTACAATGGGGTCTCTGTGAGATCAAGTCAGTTGTGCAGAAGCCCTTTTTTCTACAGAGATTTACACCAGTGTGAATTATTCCCTAAACTATGTAAAGAAGTGAAACTAAACTTCTCCCTTCATTGAACATTAATAATTCCCACTGCCTAGGTCAAAGTAAGATTTTAAAGGAATAGCAAGAGATGCTCTTGACTGAGGATGTTGCCTGGCTTTAGTCCCTGCTGTAAACTACAGTAAAGGTTTGCTGCTTAAAAATCAGCACAAGCCAAACCTAGCTGAGAAACTGCATGGAGTGTAATAATGCTCCTGTCAGGGTGAAGAATTGTATCAGAACAACAGGGGTTGTAAATGTTTCAACAGCAGCAATATTCCATGGGATTTTCATTTTGTCCTTTAGAAGACAAAAATGCTGTTGACAATTTGAATTAATTCTTGACATTGGATGTAGAAGATAAGACAGTATCCTGTAAGTTGTTACTATGAAAGTTACTTGTAGCACAATTGCACTCATTTCATGCTTTGCTAGAACGNAAGTTGTTACTATGAAAGTTACTTCCCAGTGGAGATTGTAGCACAATTGCACTCGTTTCATGCTTTGCTAGAACAGTGGTTCATATAATATTGTATCAAACTAGGAAGAGATGGCTTTTTTTTAGCATCCCCTTGATTTAGAGATACTAGAGATGGATTAAATTGGTTTAGTCTTATACCAAAATAATAAAGTAGCTTTCCTGAATTCCAGTATTATAAAAATTCCATTTGTACCTTCTGATGGTAATTAGACACAATCAGTTAAATAAATGCATCTTTGTAATTACCTCTAAAATTAGCTCAAATTCTGCAGGGAGCCTTGTAAATTTGTCACTGTGTCAAGCTGAAAACATTTAAGCATTCAAAATTCTACTCAAATCTCCTGTGACTTTTTTAGGAAAGTAAAGCTTCAGCACAAGTGCAGAGGGGAATCAGTAAGAACATGTGTAGAACTTCAGTTCTCCAGCTCTTCATCGATATGAACATTTGTTTTTCAAAACTTATTTTAGAAAATCAATCCAGCAGGATATTTGCTACTGCCAACAACTCTGCAATGGAGCCAATTTTAAGCTAAGAGATACCTACTGGGGACCAGGACAGAGTAATAAACATTACAATTCCATCTATCTGCAATGTTTGAAAGGAATAGAAGCATTGTCAGAAATCAGTGGAGACTTCTCCTATCACTGGCAAGAGAAAAGAGCACAGTTTTGAACAGACCACAATAAACTCTGTTCAATTCACCTCTAAACTTTGTTTTTCAGGTGCAGGTGCCAGAGACTACCAGCACAGTAGGAAAAAGCTTTTAAAAAGAGCTTTCTTTAAGCAATAGCTCCACAATCATTCATACATGAATAAACATGAGCAGGTAAATAGAACGGTTCTGCAACAGCAGCCTCAGCCTTCAGAAACAGATAAAATGGGTGTGCAAAGAACAGAGCTGCTAAGTGATTTGATTATTCATTTCTCTTGCAGTCTGGTTCGACTCGCCAGTAACACCGAGCTTAACTGTGTGAGTGGAACGTAGGCAGCATCTGAATAACTGTTTACATCTGCAGGGCCAAGATAGCCAGACACACTCTCTTGGGACAAATACAAACCTGACTTCAGCGAAACAACTTGCTCCCCCCGAGCTCCCTTTCATTTTCTGATGGAGATGAATAGTGATGAATTATTGAAATTCATTGGGAATTACACTAACAACACTGTGGCATCTTCCTGGTTTGGGCTGGGATAGAGCTGATTTTCTTCTTATTTCTACTAATTCGTAGTAGCTAGAATAGTGCTGTGGCTTGGATTCAGTAAGAGACAAATGCTGCTCATATACTGATATTTTTTGTTGTTGCTAAGGAGTCAAGGACTTTTCCAACTTGCCATGTTTTGCTAGTGTGTGGGAGTACAAGAAGTGGGGGGATTATGGCCAGGACAGCTGACCCCAACTAACCAAAGGGATATTCCACACCAGCAGACATCATGNGCAGTTTTTCAGCCCAATCCAAAAGACTGACAAATGACATTAGATTATAAATGGAAAAAATATCTTGTATAGTTGGAAGCATATCCATACCAAATTAAAAGCATAGCAAAGATAAGTATGGCAAAAACTACTCAGGATGAATTAGTTCTGTCTTTACATAAGTATTTGGATTGTCTGGCATTTTTGTTCCCAGATTAACAAGAATACAGACCTGAGGAAACATGAAACAGCATGTTAAATTTCAGTATTTTTCTCTCTGCCCTTTCTAATTCACAGCTAAGATTACAAAAGTCACACAAGAAGACATAACAACCACAGGCAAGAAAAATCATTTCCACTAGCTCTGAATATTTTAATAAAGTAAAGCAAAGCAAACCAGAAGGCAACACAAACAAGCTTTTACAATGGGGTCTCTGTGAGATCAAGTCAGTTGTGCAGAAGCCCTTTTTTCTACAGAGATTTACACCAGTGTGAATTATTCCCTAAACTATGTAAAGAAGTGAAACTAAACTTCTCCCTTCATTGCACATTAATAATTCCCACTGCCTAGGTCAAAGTAAGATTTTAAAGGAATAGCAAGAGATGCTCTTGACTGAGGATGTTGCCTGGCTTTAGTCCCTGCTGTAAACTACAGTAAAGGTTTGCTGCTTAAAAATCAGCACAAGCCAAACCTAGCTGAGAAACTGCATGGAGTGTAATAATGCTCCTGTCAGGGTGAAGAATTGTATCAGAACAACAGGGGTTGTAAATGTTTCAACAGCAGCAATATTCCATGGGATTTTCATTTTGTCCTTTAGAAGACAAAAATGCTGATGACAATTTGAATTAATTCCTGACATTGGATGTAGAAGATAAGACAGTATGCTGTAAGTTGTTACTATGAATGTTACTTGTAGCACAATTGCACTCATTTCATGCTTTGCTAGAACGGTGGTTCATATAATATTGTATCAAACTAGGAAGAGATGGCTTTTTTTTAGCATCCCCTTGATTTAGAGATACTAGAGATGGATTAAATTGGTTTAGTCTTATACCAAAATAATAAAGTAGCTTTCCTGAATTCCAGTATTATAAAAATTCCATTTGTACCTTCTGATGGTAATTAGACACAATCAGTTAAATAAATGCATCTTTGTAATTACCTCTAAAATTAGCTCAAATCCTGCAGGGAGCCTTGTAAATTTGTCACTGTGTCAAGCTGAAAACATTTAAGCATTCAAAATTCTACTCAAATCTCCTGTGACTTTTTTAGGAAAGTAAAGCTTCAGCACAAGTGCAGAGGGGAATCAGTAAGAACATGTGTAGAACTTCAGTTCTCCAGCTCTTCATCGATATGAACATTTGTTTTTGAAAACTTATTTTAGAAAATCAATCCAGCAGGATATTTGCTACTGCCAACAACTCTGCAATGGAGCCAATTTTAAGCTAAGAGATACCTACTGGGGACCAGGACAGAGTAATAAACATTACAATTCCATCTATCTGCAATGTTTGAAAGGAATAGAAGCATTGTCAGAAATCAGTGGAGACTTCTCCTATCACTGGCAAGAGAAAAGAGCACAGTTTTGAACAGACCACAATAAACTCTGTTCAATTCACCTCTAAACTTTGTTTTTCAGGTGCAGGTGCCAGAGACTACCAGCACAGTAGGAAAAAGCTTTTAAAAAGAGCTTTCTTTAAGCAATAGCTCCACAATCATTCATACATGAATAAACATGAGCAGGTAAATAGAACGGTTCTGCAACAGCAGCCTCAGCCTTCAGAAACAGATAAAATGGGTGTGCAAAGAACAGAGCTGCTAAGTGATTTGATTATTCATTTCTCTTGCAGTCTGGTTCGACTCGCCAGTAACACCGAGCTTAACTGTGTGAGTGGAACGTAGGCAGCATCTGAATAACTGTTTACATCTGCAGGGCCAAGATAGCCAGACACACTCTCTTGGGACAAATACAAACCTGACTTCAGCGAAACAACTTGCTCCCCCCGAGCTCCCTTTCATTTTCTGATGGAGATGAATAGTGATGAATTATTGAAATTCATTGGGAATTACACTAACAACACTGTGGCATCTTCCTGGTTTGGGCTGGGATAGAGCTGATTTTCTTCTTATTTCTACTAATTCGTAGTAGCTAGAATAGTGCTGTGGCTTGGATTCAGTAAGAGACAAATGCTGCTCATATACTGATATTTTTTGTTGGTGCTAAGGAGTCAAGGCCTTTTCCAACTTGCCATGTTTTGCTAGTGTGTGGGAGTACAAGAAGTGGGGGGATTATGGCCAGGACAGCTGACCCCAACTAACCAAAGGGATATTCCACACCAGCAGACATCATGCCCAGTATCCAAACTGGGAGGAGTTGGCAGGGGACCTGTGCTGCTGCTCAGGCATCAGTCAGTGGGAGCAATTGTACTCTGCCTCACTTTGATTTCTCTTTTTGATGTATTCCTTTTTATTACACTTATTGTTATTGTAATACTTTACTATTTCATTTATTATATTTTCTATTAGTTATTAAACTGTTCTTATTTCAACACATGAGTTGTACTTCCCCTCCCCCCAGTTCTCTTCCCCATCACAAGTGTGTTTAGTTGCTGGCTGGGGTTAAACCACGCCAGGTCTATTAAGGAGAAGAATGAAACAGAAATAATTTAATCTCAATTTTGACATTGATTTCCTGAGGAAACTGTAACATTTCTATCTATATTAGAAAAAGAGGAAACAGTTACATATATCTGATAAACGGTGTCATGAAGTGCAAATCACAAGTGCTCTCTGGCATTAGTGGAAATCCAGTGCAGAGATCTTGGTTTCTCTTCCCTTTTTCACTGCACTATCTAGTTTTGTAGCAGTACCTTGCAGATGGGTTTCATATTCCAGGTATGATGGCATATAGCTGTTAGAAATTAATTGTTGTATGCATTTTGTAGGAGGTAATGGAAAAAGGAGAGGAGGAAGGTAAGCTATTTAGAGAGTATATCCATGCTCTATATTTGTGTGACAAATGTTCATCTGAGTTATCTAATTCCTTCCACAAAGTTCCTTTGAGAAATACATCTTTACTTCATGTAAACACATGCAAGGCAGTTTGAAATGAAACAATTTCCTGTTCCTGTGCAATGAAATTAAAACAGGGAAAAAACTTCCTAATTCAAAACTAGCAAGTGCTCTCCAAATTGTAAAGAAATCCAATTTAGAAGATCTGTAATACCTGGTGTATCAACAATACTGCTCAGGTGTAGGTGGTAAGCAATTTTTCTAATATGAAGAAAACTAGAAATCAATACAGCAGAAATCAAAATCAGATTTCTTCCAAAATTACCTGGAAAGCTTCTAGGTGTCTGCTTGTGGGTTATTACTTTGCTACTTGGGACATTGGCTATCTAATAATATACTGAATGAAGAGTTCATTAAAATACTGTTCTGTACGATGGAAGATGCCAACCCTCAGAGACTGCAGACAGAAATCTCACTGTCAGCTTTCCAAAATCTTGACACATATGAATAAAGTCAAACCAAAGGACAAAAAGCTTTCTGTTGCTGGTGTTTCCAAGGCAGAGGAGTTTAGTGATTCGTCATTGAACATAACCTTGCAAAATGTCAGTAAGAGCAGAGATGACTTCATGCACTAGCAGTCCCATAATTCTGTTTTCACTCCCCCCCACTAAAGTTCACATCTCCTCTCTTAATGCTCTCTGAGGACCCCACAGCCATGATCTAAGGGGCTGCAGTCATAGACTTGCCAGAAGATAAGTACACCAAGAGCTGTGTCAAAGATCACTGAAACTACAGTGCATATTCTCCTTACATTTGTTACAGTTTACAGCTCTGAGTCCACCTAATTAGAAATCTTATGGGGGAAAGACAGCTTGCCTAGGGATAGCCAGCACCCAACTCTTCTGACAGTGGGCAACAGCAGATGCCTAAGAAAGGTGATAAAAAAGCAAACATATTTATTCCTCCCCATATAGTCACCTGGTCACAAGTGATCTGTAATACAAAAAATTCATGGAATCATAGCATGGATTGGGTTGGGAGGGACCTTAAAGGTTATCTAGTGGTCTTTATTTATAAATTCTGGGGTTTGAGGAATTCCTGAGCTCAGTGGCTTGAGATACTCAGGACACACAAGTTAATCATAATTCAGAGCATTTCAAGGAGCATCAAAAGTATCCTTAGAATGGAAAAAATCTTGTAAATAGTTCAAATGTTACCTTTGAATATGCTTCTGGCTTAATTTATAAAGGTCCCACCAATTAGCTAGATTCTCACAGCAATCTGGAATATTACCAAAACATTAACAAATACTGATCTCAGCAGGAGGTTTCAGTTGCAATAATTACTCAGGTAAAGACCCTTAGTGCTACTTCCTTGCAGCTAAAACATCAAAGCATCTTTTACTTAATGTAATTTGCTTCAGAGGCTCATAACTGCCAGCATCTTAATTCATCTTAATGCCTTTATCCTCCTCTTGTCCAATGTTAAATTGTTGTTTGTTGCCATAAATTAATGCCATATTGTCAGGACTTTCTGCTGTTGCTGTTAAATCTCATGACAGCAGTGCACGCAGCTGATAGAAAGAGTGAAGGAATTGTAGAATGGTTTGGGGTGGAAGGGATCACAAAGATCATCTAGTTCCAATTCAGAGAAACTACAAACACTGAAATTTCATTCCCTCACAGTCTCTCTGGGCCACCTGTCAGCTATTCTGTCACATTCCCCTCTTATATCAGGGCAGTTTTAGATCCTAAAATAGTTTTGCTTCTTGAAGTCACGAAGGCATAAAGATACAGTTAGTAGTAGTTTCATGGAGTGATAAACCTGCTTGAATTGAAACTGTAATTTATTTGAATTCCAGGTGAGGCCAAAATTTTAATTTTTTTGTTATAAAAAAGAATTTTAATGTTTATTTTTATTATAAAAAAAAAAGAAACCCCCCTGGCTCCTAACAAAGACATTATTCCCGGAACGTACAATGTGTTACTATTTCTTTGACTCCTAGAAGGATGCAATTATTTAGTTAAAATTCCTAGAGTATGGTTTGAGCGGGGGGACTGGGAATGTTTCAATATTTTTTTACAGATTTTTCCCTCTCAGTGGTCACATCCAAAGAGATGCTGTTTGCAGAGAACGAAACAAGACACAAGCCAGCTTTCTTGATTTAAAAGAAAGTCCTTTCTACCAACAAACCAGTTCTCTCACACATAGGCAGACACTTCTCTGAGCAAGAAGAAAAGTTCCTTTTCAGGGGATAGCTGCATTCAGGTTTTTTTAAGACTAAATCCCTAGCTAAACATTATCCTAAGTTGAATAAAAGATGATATAAAATAAACTGAACAGGAAGATTCCAGCAGCGAAGGAGAGACCCTTGCTGCAGTATTTGCAGAAAGGATTTGGTTAAGGATTTATGTTTATATTTTGTTCACTTTTTACCCCTTGAAAAAGATACAGAAATGCAACCACTGTGTAGCCCTCGGACAAAACCAGCTAGGGCAGATGAGCAGGCAGTTCATGCAGAGGATGAGCCCTTCAGCAGTGGCAGGCATGGCAGTGTCGTGCATGGCACATTCCTCTTCTAGGAACTAGGACAATATCTCCTCTGTGCTCTCCTTTCAAAGGAAATCAAGACACATAAAGAGATGGTGCTTGTGCAGCTCTTTTGAGAGCATACACCAGGAAGTGCAAATGCATTTTTCTTGGTAGTCCAGCTTTGATACTCGGCAGCGACTGTAAAGAATTTTTCAAAGAAAAGTATCAAAGAGGAGGTTAATGGACAAGCAAATGGCAAAGTTTTCAGTACAACCCTGGGATCCTAGCTCCACAGAGTCAACAAATTTTAAGCCACTCTCCTTACATACTTGCTTCATATGGATCATTTACCTTCTTGTCTCTCTCCTCCAACACAGAGTTGCTCTGTAGATGCCCATTTACTTTCCTGGCAGCTCCTACGTTGCTCACGCTTTCCCGTTGGCATCATTCATCACCCTTTGATGCAGAACTAAGGACCAAACACAGCTTCAGCTGAAGCAAGTGGCAAAACCCATCCTGACCTTTGGCAGAATAGGAGCTGATGCAAATTAGCAGTTATAGATCATCCCAAGAACACTATGTTAAAAATGGTACTGAACAGAAACTAAATCTTATAATAACAGTGTACTCTCTAGAGCATAGTAAGGTGCTCAGGAATCAGAAGACAAAGGGCTGCCACTATTTTTCTTTTCTCTTCTGCCTCACAGCTATCTTCTGTCTGTCCTTATAGTTGATCACAAGGCTGTGGTGCAGAGTGTGGAGTGGTGGGAAGGGTTAAGCAGGACATATAAAGAAGACCTCTGAATCAGCTCCAGGCTGTGCTTATTAACTCCTTAGCAGCACTGACAGCTGCCTTTGTGCTCTGCTTCAAGTTCCCCTGTTTCCTTTTAAAGTCTTTATTTACAGACAACTTTTCAGTCAATCAACTCCAGGAATGAAAGCAGGGAGAAGCACATCACTTCAGCTCTAACAGCAGTGTGCTCTCATTTGTTTCCATTGGCTAACAATGACAGGGATGGAAGTGAATTTAAATTGGGCTTATTTCTTTAACTACAGAAAGGTATTTTATAGTTGTGTGCACTTTGATTTGAAGTTTCCAAATCCTGCCCTCAGCATTAGTTGTTAGCTGTGTTTCTCTAAACCCTACATGACAAATTTCTTCAAGTAGTTGTTGTTTGCACAAAGTCCCCACCCCATAAACTAAACACAACTGATCAGCTTTGCTACCAACAAACCAGTTCATTCTAACAATGAATTTCATAACTTGTAACCATACCATGGCCAAACCAGGATGAACATCTATCATCATTTCACCACCTTGAAGGAAAAGAGCTTCATGAAAGTGTTCTTCATCTCCTCTTGTCTTCAAACCAGGGAGTCACATCAGTAGTTTATACAACCGTGTATGGTTGCCACAGTTGGCAGTTTAGCATGACTTCATCTGCATTTGTTAGCAAATACTAAATATTATTTTTTGTGCTCCGTACATTGACTCACTGCTCTTTGTCAGTGCCCTCTATTCCTCCCTAATCATGTATCTGTGGAAACAGACACCAGAGATGCAGCTCCTATTTGATCCTGTGCTATTCTGTATTTAGCCTCTGAAGTCTGGCTTCAAATGCATGACACAAACCCACTTCTCTGTATGCCAGTGATCTTCTGGGATCTTGGATCTTGAATGTGGAAGGGGCCAAAACCACTGCCAAAGCAATCAGAGACTGCTAAAAGTCTAAGGTCCTCTTATCTTGACTGGACATATAAACAGATAGGTGTTAAACTAGCAAAGCAATTTTTTTTTTCAGAAATTTTTAAGTCCTTTAAAATTCTTAATAATTTCTTATTAACTAAAAATATGTTTAATTCACTATACATTTAAAATTTTTTCACCTAAAAAAGTATTGTTATTGTTAATTTCCTGCCATTTTCTGTGGATTAATTTAAGAAGATTTTAAAGCCCTACAAATTCAATGCCAAGCTTTTTACGGTCCAAAAATGAAGGGGCTTTAGATTTTTTTAATAGTCTTTTTTTAGAGCAAACTGAAGTAAAATCCTACACTTTGTAAAGCAATAGAGGTAGAAATTGATTCAGATACAGCACAGACATCATCAGTAATTTATGCCTTTTGTGTCAGCGTATGGAGGAGTGGAGAGAGGGCTGGGGGGAGATAAATGAATTGTACAGGAATCTGTTCAAATGAATTTTCTAACTGCATTTCCACCAGCTTATATCAAGCTAGAAAACACAGCTCTTTCTGTCCCCATTGTATTCTAGCACAAGGCTGTTTGAAGCAGCAATGCCACAGGAAAGGTGAGTAATGGGAAGTCAAATTTCAAGCTATCAGAAAAAGCAGCTATGTTGTTGGTTGAGCTGAGTACAAGGAAGACAGAAAATGGTTTCAAAGGTAGTTGAGTATCAAGACACAGTTAGAAAACTGAGCTAAAAATATTTAGACTCAGGCTGGGATTGACCACAGAAAGTCAATCACATACGCAAGCTCTACCTCACAGGCAGCAACTGTCTGTATGACAAAGCACCACAGAGAAAACAAGTCAGATGAGTGACCTCAGACAGTTGGTAGCACGAGCACAAAGACTCATCCTTCTCCTAACAGCTCCCTGTGCCCCACTCCTGTATCTCCTGTTCAGTCCTGCAAGCTTAACAAAGATGCTCTGGGTGCTCATTGATACTGCTGTGCTCGAGTGAATCACGCAGCTGAGTAATACTTAATATTCCCAATAGTCTTCCTTGCTAACACCATGAAGGGAGAAGATAGCTATTGCTCTTGAAACACAAGCCTGTATCACAAGCATATTGCATGGTTTTGCCACAGGGTTTAATTAAGGCTACTTAGCTTTCCTGTTTATGAATGTTAAATAATGCTGGAGCAAAGAGGCATCTGATTGCTGGCCCATTTGTAAAGGAAAATGAATGTCTGCTAAGAAAGAGAAACAAATTACATAGCACAGTGATATATAGCAAGCATCAATACAAAGTTGCTGTATATAACAAATAGGTAAAGTCAGAGAATCACTCTGCTAGATTTTAGTGCAACAAATACAGGAGATGTAAACACAACATCTTTATACTTGCTGGTGACATCCCTCAGAAAGAAACACATTAAAAATCTTTAAAACATTATCTTCTGTAATCGAACACTGCAATTAGATGTAGGCTGATACAGAAAAATACGTATACAAGTAATGCCCAAGTGGGCTTATGCCAGCAATATCTGCACACAGATGTGTGAATAAAATGGATCATTTAAGAACTTGGAATTTTCCTCTTCACTAAAGTCAGTTTCCTCAAATATTTCTCCATCCTTGTCCACTTTCAGTCACTCAGCTCTGAGAAAAGTTTTGGAGTATCAGTGTTTGCACTCCAGCACGTCTAAAAGGTTTCTTAAGCCATGATGCCCAAGATAGTTCTGTGCTACAGCCTGTTCTGTGCTATTCCAACGACTGGTGGAAGAGGCATCAGAGCTCTGTTAAGAGAGAGCTTCCACTGTAGGGAATGCTTCTCACAAGAGGAACAGCTGAGAACTGGAAACACAGGCTCCATGTGCTATCCTTGAGGCAGAACTGAAAAGGTAGAAAAGTAAGCAATTGTAACCAAAATTCCCAAGTTGCAGGGATTTCTATTCCCAGTCTCTGCCAAGAAGAGGTGGCGGTCAAAGCTGTTACTTCAGTACTCTGAAACAGCAATGGGAACGAGCTGAAGAATTTTGCCTTTGAGTTCAGGGAGGACATGCTGCCTCCCCTGTGCTGTTTACCTGCACTAGAAAGCTGGGCTTTCAGCTTTATTTCCAAGCCAACAATATTTTTTTGCACCATTAGAACAAATAATATTTATAGGACAAGCTATTATACGTAAAGAAAAAAGGCATGGGACTCTTGTTAGAGTCTCTGTACGTAATGATAATGTTGGGGAAGAAAATGTGTTTTTTTTCTCAAAATGACAGGAAAAGTTAACTACTTTGGATGACTCATTAGCCTAGGGGAAATACATCCTAACAAAAACATCAGGAGGTGGACTGGGTCCATAACTGAGGTGACTGTTGTTCCTAATACAGTGATTCATGTGCAATAATAACAGTGAGCATTTGCACAGTGTTTCTACTTACATTTTCCAAAAAGCTTCATAAACATTAGTTCTTTAATTCACAAAACAACTTTTCAAAGCAAGTGATTATTAGGTAAATGCCTACAGAACACATCCCAGAGATATTTTCTTTAACGTGGTCTCATGCTTTGACCTCCACAGACTTCTAAAATAGATCTCTGCTGGAAAATAATTTGGAAAATTACTGTGAATTATTATTTGTGAGTTTATTTTTCTACTTCAGCTTCAGAACTGAACTATTTAAAAGATACTCTGGTTTACACTATGTCAAAAACTCTCTATAAACTAGGGTAGTTGCATTCAAACAGCACCAAAAGCCAAGGTATGGGTGATCTTGTGAAATGTGGCTATTCTTCATTCTGAATGCTGCTGCCATCCCAGCTGGCCTGCACATTTCTGAGCAAAGCCAACTGGACACCATGCTAGACCTTTATAACAGCAAAATGGGCTGCTTCTCCTCTAACTTTTCCTCTGCTCTCAATCAGCTAAACATCTTCATATCATACCTGGGGAAAGTGATATTGCCAGGTTTTTTCATCTAGAAACTTCCAGACTCTGTTGTAATTGATGCCGAATAAAATCCTGCCAGTGAAAGACAGAGGTCTAAACAAAGTTGTTCTGTGTCAACAGATAGAACTGCAGTATTTTTGGCTCACTAGGGATGCCTGACAAAATGTATCATTATACAAATGTTACTATAACCACAGACAAAACCAGTGTGGTTTGCAGTCCTTCCTCCCCCTCTCCCCCAGTTTGGTTCAACTTCCAGGTATCTTCAGTGCTCTCTTTCCAGTCTCCTGTTTCCCTGCTATTTATTGATTTGTCTGTTACACTTTCCTCCTTCCTTTGCATTTCTTCTCTCCATTTCTTTATCCTTCTGTTCTGAATGGAAGTTGGTTTTAATGGGTGTCATTGTCTACTGCCCCAGCCCAGACTCCAATTACCCTTTGCTTTACCTTCCAGCTCAGTAAGAAACAAGAACATGAGGCAAAACCACTGCTCAGCAGCAGGGAAGGCCAGTTCTTTCTGGGGTAGCAGTTTTTCATTAGGTCAATGCTAGAATTCACCCAAAGCACATACAGCAGCCCAGGATCTCCCTATCTGTATCATCCATAGAAGAAAAAGCATGCTCCATAGCAGGAGTGATGAAGGGCCCTTTCTCTGCCAGAGTAATCTGGAAATAAATCCATTAGGTAATGCTTTGAACACATGAAGTCAGACACAACAAATTCATTTCTTCAGCCTACAAATGCTACCTTTACATATATTCCTACCACTACAAATCCTACTTGACAAAATTAAATTATCTGAGTAGTTTAGTGAGACAACAAAGATTTTATCAACACTCACCATCTGTATTGGTTTTAAAAGAGCAGAAGATTTACAAAACAGCTTCAATCCCAAGTGTTTGCTACATGTGTGAGAACAAATTATTTTCAGACAATAGCCTGAAGGGAATATGGGAGATTTAATCAGAAGGAATTTTTTTTCTGCCTGCCTCAGGAAAGCTAGGAAGACTCACATTTTAATTTTAAAAAGCCCAGATCTCTGAACTCTTTTTATTTTGTAGCTGCTCTCTTATAAGAGCCATTGCACTGGGGAAGGGCAGTTGCCTCTGGTGTTTTTATAGTAAGGCTTAGCTTGTCAGTTCATAACACCACAGAACCCATCTTCATTTGTCACTTCTTGGAGTAATGATTCAACTACAAGATACAAAAATTGACTTTGGGACATCCATGTTTGGATCTGTTTATGGTTTTCAAAAGGAGTGTGTGTGAAAAATTCAGGTGCTAGGCCATTTCCTTCTTGTTTACATAGAGAGCAAAGGGTTTTCACCTCTATTTTTAACAAGTCCCGTAAAACTAGAAGGTGTTTTTAGCATGAGATTGTTACCTGGTGCCAACCCTAAATTCTCCTTTCAAGAGAGTAATGATGCTGACAGATTAATAGGGTTAGAGAAACTGCCAGATGAAGGACCAGCACTGCTGTGGGTGCAGTAACACATTCTGGGTGCAGATTCACTGTCCATCCACCCGCCTTGATTCGGTGATCAGGAAAGGAGTAGCAGTTCTGTCTACTCATGCTTTTAGTATTTCCACATAAAAGTTGTTTCCTTCTTCCAAATCCAGCAACAAGGATCAGAAGTGGCTTATTAACTGCAAATGATGGAGCTGTCATAGCCCCTTCATCATTAAACCTGTCGGCGTGTTTCAGCTTTCTTGTGACTACTCTCCCTCCTCAGAAAAACAAGCTACCCAACAAACAGATTGGTCATAAAGCCAAAATAGGTCTACAAAGTTGAAGTCAATTAGTTAAGGGAATTTATGTTATTGCAATCTGTAACTAGGGGAAAATACCTCTGAGCCTGTGGCAGGGAAAAAATGATACTGCATTAACTTACTGATTAGTGTTAAACTCCCAATTAACTGCAAATTCCTGAAGATTGCTGAGATTTTAGGACACATGTCTGTTCTCAACAGCAGTCTCAGAGTGGAGAAAGCCTTCATGAAAAAAAATTCTCATCTGAAATGTTCTCTTGGCAGTGGAATATTAAGCCCTATTAAAATATGGTTTCTGTGTATTTTCCATTTTCAGAAAATACAGCATCTTTCTTTACTACTCATTTGTATTGTACAGGATGGGAATACTTTAAACATTGATTTGAAAACCTTCTTGCTGGATAAGAGTTTCTTTGCAAAAGCAAAAAATGCCCAACCTTTTCAATGCAGTATTTGAAACATTAAGAAAACCAGAGTGACATTACCTTTCACAGCCTGTTGTCTCAGTGAGTGGCATCACTTACGCTAGCGAGACACGAGAGCCAGGTACACACACAGGCATGTGCTGGAGGGGAGAAGCTGACAGATACTCTACTTTTTTTTGCAACTCAAGTTTCTTGTGGTAAAGAAAGTACCAGCAGGTGTCTTTTCTTGCCAAGAACAAGATTTTCATAATTCCCACCCCCATCATCATCATCAAATGAAAAGACATAATTATATCGTCACATAATTTATTTTAAAGGGAAAACAACCCACTTGCCATCTTTCTTCAAATGTTTCCTCTTATTTTCTTGACACAGACAGCTATTGCCAGTGGTTAGAGTATCTTCTTGATGAGCTACCCAGATAATATTAATACTGCAGTACTGGAGGTTAAAGGGAATAGTTCACAGAGGCAGTAAATGGAACACCCTTGGGTGATCCACGATGCTTTTACTGAAAACTGATCACCCTTACTGAAAACTGCATCTCTTTAGTCAGAGAAACTTAAATTTCAGTAAATACATTCAAAGTGCATAAAGCTCAGATGGCTGCTGAATTATTGGTTATCTTTTCAAATAAGCAGGAATGAAGGGTTTGTCAAAACAGCAAGAAAGAAAAACCTTGCATCATAAAGTGCAATCAGGAAGTTCTCCAAAGTTTAATGTCCCCCTTTATTTGCTGTCTAGGGCTCTAGGGCTGGCCTAATCTTCTGCTTGTTTAGTTTAAATAATCAGAGAAAAAAACCCAACAATCAATAATTAAATTACAGTTCAGGGAAACATTTTGGGAACACACAGAAAGGCAACAATGCCATTTTCAGGGTGTTGACCATCTATCCTGATATCCAATTCTACCCACCTGCCTGGATCACTTGCTACCCAGTTGTTTCTAAGCCACATTGCAGAGAAATAAGACTAATAAAGTGAATAAAGTAACTCACTCCTTTATATCTTAGCTTTAAATGGATGGTATCATCTCCAAAATTTTATTTTCTTCTTGAAAACCAGAAGATATTACAGAGATATTTCCACACATACTGAAGATAATTACTCCCATAGGGTTTTGATTGCCTAATTCCCACAGTCAGTATTTTTAAACTCCTGCATTCTGTTATAAGAACTGTTTATCTTTTGAAGACCTGTGTGTCTTGTCTTTATCTACAAACATGGAGATGGATCATCTCAGTGAAAAAACTCCTCACCTGCAACCGAGTTAAGAGACTTCTCAAAGGAGTGTAAAAGGCTGTCTCTGGGAGTGCAAGACCTGTCTTGGAAAAGGTATGCAAAAAAACCTTACGAGAGGATATTCACAAAATAGAATTTAGGTTTTGGCTGGGGAGGGAGCGTTAGATTTCTTCCTGGCTGATAGTGGGAGGCTGTGTTTTGGATTTGTGCTGAAAACATTCATAATGCAGGGATGGTTTAGCTACTGCTGAGCAGTGCTGACCCCAACCCCAATATCCCAAAGTGATATTCCATACCGTGTGTCATCATGCTCAGCATATAAAGCTGGATGAGAAGAAGGGAGGGAAGGACATGCAGAATGATGACATTTGTCTTCCCAAGTAACCATCGTGTGTGGCAGAGCCCTGCTCTCCAGGGATGGCTGAGCACTGCCTGCCAATGGGAAACAGTGGGTGAATTCTTTATTTAGCTTTTCTTACACATGCAGCTTTTGCTTTACCTATTAAATTGTCTTCATTTCAACCCACGAGTTTTCTCATGTTTTTCTTTCCAATTTTCCCCCCCATCCCACCAGCAGGGAGTGAGTGAGCAGCTGTGTGGTGCTTAGCTGCCGGCTGGGGTTAAATCATGACAAGCTCATAATGGGATGATTATAAGGATCAGGTAGCCTAGAGGAAAGAATAAATACCAAGTATCCTCATGAAAAAATTGTGAATAATATTTTCCAGGAATTAATCTTAAAAAAGAAAAATGAAAAGGCAAGCATGAAAAGCTCCCTCAGCTAATAGACAACAAAAAAGAGACAAATGCGGGAATCGAGACACTGCTACTGGAGTAGTGTGCAAGAAGTGGCAAGGCACAGGCAGCTCAACACACTGGAAGGTGATGCCCTGCAGGAGCTGTGGTAGTAGCCAATTGCCACAGTCCTTCAGATGCACCATTCCACCTAAACACATTAGACAGTGCTCCCACCAATAGTATATCCAACTAATGTTCTACGTGAACGTGTGCATTTTGTGCACGTGCATCACATTTATTACATACATACATGAACACACAAGAAATAGGGCAGAATGCTTTTCTGCTATGCCCTAAAGCCAGGAACTACACCAGTGAGAAACAAGGTAGAGTTGACTAAATATATTTTTAATCCTTGTGGGGTTTGTAACGGAAACAAAAGAGCAGACAAGTATTTTAAGACATTTTGCCACCTTATGCTGTCCCAAGAGCAAGAGAAAAGTTGATGTTGGCATTCAGCTTAGTACCTGAGAATCAGTCCTTAAATTCTTGCTAATAGTCTACAGCAAGTGACACTTTTAAAGTAAGAATCTCTAGGTCCTGATATGGTCTGTTAATAGATTGACAGCAGGACTCTTAGTTGAGTTAATTCATTGGCTACGAGCAGAACTATTCAAGTTCCTTGAAGATTTAGGAAGAGAAATCTGCTTTGAGAGGAGAATCCTGTCAGAGTCCACCTATGAAATGTGTGGAGCCCATTCATTGAAATATATATATAAAAAATTATCAATTATGCATTTTAAAAGTGCAGTGATTCAAAAGTGTAATAAGCAATAGAAACTGTTACTATAAAATATCAGTCAAACAGACAGCTTTTTACAGAAATAGACATTCTAAGTGAGCAATTTTCATGTTTTTGTGGGAAATTTACACTGAAAATGTCAACTTTTCCCTAAGAAAATGTTCAATCCTCAAGGTTTTGGTTTTTTTTTTTTTTAGAAAATGGAATAAAAAAAAAGTAAAGAAAAGTTGTGAAAAGGCAAGTTTTCCACAGGAAAAAAATAAATCTTCCTATTAACTACAGAAAATAGAAAGAGTTACCTGATCATTATCATGCTCATACTTGTGGAAATAATACAAGAAAGCATTTGCCATGCACAGTTTCTGCTTTGCATTGTAATTTATGATTACAAGCCCGGCCACTGAACATCAGTCAGCAAGCTGGACAGGATAAATGGAGAAATCAACCAGTCATTAAGCAATATGGTAATTACACCTCTCATAAATGAAAGATGATCATCCCTTTCGAAAGAACATACAAGGAAAGTAATTTTGCCATCAACTCTTGTCAATATTAGCTATGGTATAGGGCTCTGTAGTATAGTGTAGTACAGCAGAGCACAGCACAGCTAATGAGCATCCAAGAGCTGGCTTTGCATAAAATAAACTGAGAGATTGAGTCTAATTCACAAAAAAAAAATATATATGCCACATTGTTAACAAGAATAATTAAAAAGAGGGATAAAAACTACTCTAAAAATCTAACTACCTTCCACCAAGTTCCAAAAGAATTAGTTACCAAATGTGAATGTTAATATTTGGAGCTTGTCTAAACAAATAAGATGCATTCTTTACAAATTATATCTGGTTACTACTTTTTTCTTTCATCCCTCTTCTTGCCTCTTTGCTACTGGTTGTTCAAAACTCCTCTGGTGATATATGTTGCATCCACAAATAATAAATTACTCTAAATCATTTCAGCTCAGCAAATTAATTGCCTTCCTCTCTTGTCTTCACAATGCCTCTGGTACATGCTGAATTATTGAGGAAGGTCAGCTCATTTGCAACAAGATTCTTATTCTGCCAAATAAACCCATCTGACACTAGAAACAGGAGGAAGGTTTTGTGCCAGTACGTAAAAAAAGCGATTGGGTTTTTTGCAAGGAGTGGCATACACAGGAAAGCTTGGGAAAAAAATTACTTACACTTGGTTTCCAACCTTAAAAGAATGCTTTGTGGATGTAACTGGTAATCTCAGAGCACTTCATAAAGGAGATGAGGAAGCTGGGAATTCGGAGGTTGAGAGAGGAACTCATTTCTCCAAGCTGGGTTGTGCCATAGCCAAACAGCAACACCGGTCTCCACAGACCCAGTTCAATGCTCTTAATGTCAGCAACCGATTGTCTTTTGCTGGTCTGCTGTAGGAAAAATGATAGAATATTCTTTTCCTTACTTAGCTTTTCAAGGGACATTGTTTAGTGGAGGACCTGGCAGTGCTGGGTTAACAGTTGGACTTGATGATCCTGAAGGTCTCCCAACCAGAGCGATCCTAAGTGTCTTTTCTATGGACTTCAGTGGGCTCAGAAATAGGGCCACAGAAATTCTGGGTGGCAACAGCAGCTACATGTTAGTTTCAAGACTGGAGGTTCAGAACCTGCAAGATGTAGTAAACCCCATTCTTTCCATCTCTGATTTATGTGACATTATAATCCTCTTGTGGAATATAACTCTTTAAAAACAATAATTCTTAAAGCTATTTAAAAGAGAAGTAGAACATAGGTGAACACGTATGAGTGCACATATATATGTGTTGCTAGTTCATCTCACCTATGACATGAGACAGCCACTCGAGCAGCTGGAGAAAGATGAAAAGGCAGAGGTGCCTGGAATTACAATTGCAAATAATTTGTCTCCCACTTGAGAAAATAAAGAACGTAGGGCAGTTAGAAAAAAATATTAATTCAGGGAAGACTTCACACTAATTTGTGTCAGCGACTGCAAGAAAGAATGTAAAGAGGAAAAGAATAATAGTGGAAAAGAAGACTAATCACAATAGCCCAAGAAAATGTTTATTATATTGCATCTCATTTCACTCTGCCTTTACCTCCTCTCCAGATATACTGCTCTCAGGTAGAAGAGACACTTGAATCAATCCACTTAATTTTTTCCAAAAAATTGCTAGGATCACACTTTGTGTAATGTATTTTCCTCTCAAAGCCCTAGCTGACCAAGGAAGCAAATGAGTAAGAATTATTTTTCACAGAAAAATTGTGCCCTACAAATTACATTTTGCCACTGCTATTCAACCCCTTCCGTCACATCCTATGTGCAGCAGCTAAAAACCAGAGGGCTAAGGTATGCTGGTAATAATGGAAACCAAGTGTATTTAACCTTTCAGGAGGAGCAGAAGATGAAATTAGTCTTTGTTTGCTTTTAGTGTTAATTTCCCATAACTCATCCCCAGCCCTGTTTTATTCTAAAGCAGTTTCAGCGAGGTTGCACCTCAGCATCATATTCTAGAAGAAAGCTTCTCCCTGATCAGTTCTTCGGCTCCGATTGTCCCCACCCTTCTGGCCCCTCTGGCCATGATGAACAGCCACAAGCAACATTTCTAGAGTCAAGAGTTGAGTGCCCGAGTTTTTTGCTGTAACTAGTCAGTCCAGTATTCCTCACTCATTGGAACCACCATTTGAATTCTTTCAACAGTCAAACTGATGGAAATTTTCCTTCCACTTCTTACTTGTATTTTACTTGTGACTTAGATCATTTATTACAAGTCCGACCTCTTTGCCCAGGTATGGGATTCTCTCAGTCTAACCCACTGGCATATTTTGGACAACATGATACAACAAGGAGCCCCAGCTCCTATCCTCTGGGCAGCACCTCAGTGATATTACCAGGACAATTCAGCCCATTTACTCAATGCTTACTCACTGCCTTTTCAACATCCCCTCTATAGGTGCACTGGAGAGCTAACTTTAAGAGCAGTTCAACCCATTTAACACTACTACAGCCTCTGCTGCTTCTTACCCTCTTGAGAACACTGCATGGAGCCTGCCAGGGAAATGGCCTGTGGACTACTAGTGCTTCTTGATAGCTGCCTCCAGGGAGAGGATGGAAGATCAATCAGGCTGAAGATCTGGGACTCAAAATGGAGCTGTGGGATTAACTCCAGTGGTTTTCCTGTGACAAGGACCTGCAGTGCATGGGTAGGTTCTAGGATATACTGTAGCCACAGGTGGTTTTCAGCAGAACTGCTAAGGGTGGGCTGCTGCTCAGGATGGTGTAAGCTGGTGAGAACTGGGATGTGTATAGAAATGGCCATAATTGCAGTCATTCAAATTAAAACTGCAAGGAAGACCTGACAATTAAAGTGCAGACGCTGCTTCCACTGGGTAAATACAGCAGGGAGGAAGTGGAACACAGGAATATTTGATTTTTCTATGAAGCCTTTGTTTAAAAAAAATGTAGAATGTGTCATTTCTGGTAGGGGTATTGAGTAGCTCCCACTGCTGTGATACAGTTCAAGTCTCTGCTGATGACAAGTAGTAGCTCTCAATTGCTGAAGCATGGAGCAGATCAGCACTAAAACACATTTTCTCCCTAAAGACTGCTGCCTATTGAATAACAAAGGTTTGTTAGCTGAAGTCCTTTGCAATCAACCCTTGCATAAAGCATGCATTCCCAGTGCCAGCTGTTGTTAACATATTAACAAGAAAACTGATTTCTTCAATGTGGAAACATCAGGTGTTAAATGTCCTCATTTATCATTTTCTACCAGTATAGATATCACTGCATGTAAAAATATTGTTTGCTCCAAATAATAATAGCACTTAGTGTGGAATAAATGCAAATAAGTTAGAAGAACTAGAATTATTTTTATTTTCCCAAAGACCCAAATAAAACAAACCCCTGCCATTTTACCCATGTTTAAGGACATCTATGTTTAGAGTATCAACAAAAATCAGTGTCTGCTGAACATTAAAATGGCTTTACAGGCTTAAAAGTTAGTGATGTAGGAAAAAGATAACCACATTTTAATTTTATAAATGTTTCTTGATTTCTATTGCATATTAAAGATTCAGAGGTGAAATTAGAGAGTGGCAGGATGTATTTATTTATCTGAAAGAGGTCACTGTTCCAAATCTGTAGTTAACAGAATGGTTAAAAGGAAAGCATGTACTAAATGAAAAGACAGCAGCAAAAAAGCAGATCTGAATTAATCTGGAAGCAGCTTTAATAAAAAGCAGTCTCAGTCCTGGGATCTTCAGCTAAGCCAGCTAATTACCCCTGCAAAGCCCGGGCAAAAAGACTATTTAAAAAGGAAGTTCTATAATGAAACTTAAAGAAAGGCAGTATAAACCAAATCTGTCAACAGAAATGAGATGAGAATTCATTTTCCCCATGCACTTTCCCCAGCTCCTGAAAGTGCCTGCTGCTGGCAATGAATGAAATAAAAGGGGAGGAGAGAGAAGAGAGAAAGAGGTGTTATCTTACCAGCGGACGGGGCTTATCGCTCTACTCCCTGCATGACGCCGGGAACTCACAAGCCTATAAAATGTGCCTTGGCTCCCAGTCCCCTTCTCCTTCAGCAAACCCAAAGCAGGAGGAATGGGATGCTGTTCTACCCGGAGGTAGCTCTCCTGATTCAGCTGTTACAGCATTTCTAACAGTTTGAACAGCATAACCAAAGCTCCTTCTGACAGATCTCTCCTTCCCAGTACCTGCTGTGCTGCCTTACTTCCTTCTTTTTCTTTCCTTCTTTCCTTTCTTTCTTCCTGTTATCTGTTGGTGGGGATTTTGAAGGCTTGGGAGAGGGAGGTGGGAGAGGCTCATCATTTCTGGAAGAGAGGAGAGGAACATCCAAGATGACTTCTGTCCCCACAGCCAACTGGAACATGAGCATGAGCAGCAGGTGGAATATGAGCCTCGCTGCAGCAGGTGACTCCCTGGGAGTGCCAGCTGGAAACGCTTCTCCCCCTGTGGCATCCTCAGCAGCAAACTTCTCCAATCAGTTTGTGCAGCCTTCTTGGCGCATTGCCCTGTGGTCTCTGGCTTATGGTGGTGTGGTAGCAGTGGCCGTTTTTGGAAATCTCATTGTCATCTGGATTATCCTGGCTCACAAGCGCATGAGGACAGTGACCAATTACTTCCTGGTGAACCTGGCCTTCTCTGATGCCTCCATGGCTGCTTTCAATACTCTCATCAACTTCATCTACGCGCTGCACAGCGAGTGGTACTTTGGAGAGGCTTACTGCCGCTTCCACAACTTCTTCCCAATCACAGCTGTCTTCGCCAGCATCTACTCCATGACAGCAATAGCTGTGGACAGGTGAGAAAAGAGAGGAGAGATTGAGATCAGATCCTGTGCTGAAATAAAGTGCACAGATAACAATCATGAAGTGATGAGAGGCAGAGCCCTCAACAGTTCATTGATTGTGCTCCTCTCTCCTTCTTGAAGATCTCTCCCTAACGCTGCTTTTCTCCCCATCTTTGCTCTTTTTCCTCCAGCCTTTCATTGGTTTTGTTCTCTTGCTTTCTTCTACAACAAATGCTTCCTCTCACTGTTTGACTTCAGCAGCTCTCTGTGCTTCAGCTTTTAAAATTAATTCTGTAACAGCAGCCATTGCTCGGGGTTTTCTTCCTTACTCATGAAAATAGTGTCTGTGCCTCAGCTGATGTAATCTAATTCATACTGATAAGGAGTTGTGCAGATTGTGTCTGAAGGGAGAGGATTTCAAATTTCCCTCCTCTTTCTATTTCTGCAGCTGGTGGAGGCATTTGCCTCCTCCTAAGAAATCACTTCAGACTCTCTTCTAAAAAAGCTTTTCTCACAGACAGCTCTGAGCTGCTTGGATCCTTCTGATTTTAACTAAGCAGACCATTTACATTGCCATCTGTGCATATCCAGAGGTCTGATGAGAACATGGTTTCAAAGTGCTTGATTTTTTTTCTGATTACTTGCAGGAAAACAAGCTTTTGTGACTGAAAAAAAAACAGGATAGGAAAAAACTTTACCTTGACAATAATGGACCAGGACTGCTGTAGTCTCTACAGAGTAGAGGGGAGATGTAGTTGTCAGATTTCCAACAGAGGTGCTTTGATGGCCCATCTCTCTCAGACAGTGCTGTAAGTCCTAGGAAAAGTTCCTTTCTTCATGAGGATTTTCAGATTTGTTGTACTGGGGAGATAACTTTCCCCATGCTTTAGAAATCAAATAAATTCCTGGATTTTCATTCAGAAAAACAGAACACTTTGTGCTTCAGATCTTTTATTCCTTTTACCAATGCACTGAAATTACTCACAAAACTCCTCATTGCATTATGCATCTTGCCTTAATTAACTTGGTAGAACTGCAGGAATTTCTGGTGATGGCAGTTAAGATTTTATAAGGTTCCTCTGAAACACTGTTTCTCATTTTCAGGTACAAAGATTTGGGAACATGTTGTTTTGTCTGTGCTGTGGACAAGTTCATAACAATGCTTTTCTGTTGGCTCCATTAATTGCAAATTTTAGGTGGCATTTTCAAACAGATGCATTTCTGTTCCATAAAGCTAAAAAATGAAAGAGAAAATGAGTTTCCTAGCATCCTCTCTGCTCTGGGGAGGGGTGAAGGCAGGAGGAAAACAGAACCCTTCCCTCCTGATAGTGATTTATCATCTTTTCAACTGTTACTCTCCATTAATAATGGAGGAGGCAGCGTAAAGCCAGCGACAAGGCAAAGCAAGGCAAAGATTTCTTCCATTGTCAATTTGGAAGATTCTCATCAAGCTTGAGGTTTTCAGAAAGATAAAAGGGTTTTAGTTGATGCTGAGGATGTAATTGTTATTGTTGCAGCTGATCATGTCTTTAGCCAAGCAGTTACTAGGATGCTCTGAGTAAGGTTTTTTGATTTTTCTGACCAAACCATCCACAGAGATGTAGTACTTACTACCTTGAAAGTACCTAAATTTATGCTAGGAAACTGGGAACGAAGGTGAATACAGTTCCTTGGGAATCCAAAGGGTGCATTTCCAGAGTGAGGAAAGAATAGCTCTGCTCCACACTGAAGTGCAATGGTCAGATACAAATATATTGAAAAAGTTTTCCTTGGGTTAGCAATGTGAGATACTGGTGCCCAAAAGTAAGTTGATTACTTCTGTTATTGACTCTTGATCTATTAATTGTCTGAAAATCACCTGAGGAAATCCCAATTTCCACCCCACCACATGTCCAAGCTCACCTGACCCCAGAGCAAATCAACATCTTCCCCTGGGGGAGCAGCCAACAATACCACAGCCCTGTTTAGGTGAGGTCTCTGTATTAACAAGGAGCATCATGTAAAACAAACAGTCTCTCCTCCCCCCCTTCTCTATTCACACTGCTATTTCTTTTTCCTTTTGTATCAAACCAGACTTGATTCATTCAGTACCTTTAACCACTTTCTGGCTACCTCTGCAGAGTCAAAAGAAGAGCTGAAGGTCAAAGCGAATCCCAAGGAATGTCCTTGGATATACAGGCTGCCCTATTCCAGAGCACAGATCTGCCAGGAGGACATTTTTAAAACTCTGTTTCCCATTTGCCTTCTGTAAAAGTTATGCCAGTGCTTCAGACAGGACACTCTGCTTTAGGTTTGATCCAGAAAATTCATCCTTACACATTCCTATTAATTTAAAATAAATAAATAAATACGATGGGATCGTATCAGATGATTTTCCAGTAGAAATTCTTAACATCCTAAAATACTGAAAGGTCATGGGTTGCAACTCAATAAAAAGTATGTTTAGAACTTTAGAACAGCCAGATGTTCAGAGTACAAATGAGTCACTGTGTTTCTAGACATCACTAAGCTAAGTCCCAGACAGGACATCTTTCCTTTCACACCTGATTCTGTAAGGCCATGTTGTCTAAGCTGTGCACTCTGAAATTGCTGGACTGAAGCAGCCGTCTGCTGAGCAGGCAGTCCCTGCAGTGAGGTGTGCTGCACCTGGAGCTGAAGGTGAAAGCATCCAAGACTGCTGTATGGCCACCTGGGCACTCAGCACAGACTCAGATTTATGTGGGTTTATTTACACTACTGACCACCCCTTCCCGATGGTCTTTCCCCCTGTCTTCTGCTTTCTTTTCCTTGCCCCTGGCCAGTGCATGATCCTAAAGTCTTAACTGCATCTGTGCCACAGCATCATGCTGTTGATATGGATAACACTGACATTAGGATGGATGATTTTAAAAATTTCATTTAAAAAAACCCTCACATAATCAAACAATTTGTGACAGGATGAGAATCAGAATACAAGAGTCATGGGTTCAGCTTTCTCTTTCCCAGCACCCCTATGCTTACTTTGCTGAACACCAGACTCAAAATCAAATTAACCTTCACTAATACAAAATTAGATAGAGAATCTCCATGTTTCAGAATATGATTGACTCGTTATTAGCAGTCTCTGCTTCCTTTTAGTTGCCCTTCCAGTCTCTTTTCAGTAAGTTTCCTCAAGTTTTTACCGTTCCCCCCTTTTAAAGTAAACATTACCATAGCAGCTTCTGGGAGCTTTTATTGTTCCTGCAGATATGTTCAAAGCAGCAATGCTCTAAGAATAATATTGAAGTCTGACCATAGGACACTGTTCAGGGCCAACTCAAGAGCTCCTTGCTTACTTTAGGCTTCTTCTCATAGATGCTCCATAGGGCAGTTATTAATACTGATCAGAATATATCTGATGTCTGCACAGAAATCACTGATACCTTCTATTAATATTGCACTACCTGCTACCACAGCTTTCTAATTTCTTTTGGCACGTCACCATTCTTAATCTGAATTAAGTGAGTGTATAATCCTAAAATTTATCTTTTCAGAGTCACGATTGGAGCTTCAAACCATAAAAATCTGTATTACTCATGAATACATGTTTTACTTGGCTTGATTTTAAACTACATTTAACATTCAGTTTTAGTTCTGCTCCTGTATAACCTCCTCTTTTTTTTTGTGAACCTTAGTATTACTGCTACATACCTCCTACCTAGCTTCTATTATGCCTATTACACCAATAGCCTAATTCAAAACTTGCTACTCTAGTTTCCCACCTTCTTTCTTAGACTTCTAATATGTCTACAGAAGCACATATATACTGGATCACTTTCCATTTTTCTTTGACATTGTTCAGTTACTGATAGCTGTTAATAATCCCTCTCTACACTCATTAGATTCTAGCATAAGTAATATGATGCAGGCTTGTAACAGATGAGAGTTATAAGGCATAAACTTGATTCAGTTTATCAAATGAAACCTAAATTCATCATGTGTACACATTCAGATCTTCAAAATATCACTTAGGCTCTTAATTCTCTTCAAGTGCATGCTGTAAGAGCAGCTATTATTGTCACAAAGTAGTACCACAGCTCTATAAATGAATCTGTTACTGAAATTCTGAAGTAGGCAGCTGGCACACTTAAAAATGTGCTGTATTGCCAGTAGAATACACGTTGGTATCTGTTCCTGCATGAGCTCCTACTCCTGGGACATATCGCTCAAGGCCTTCATGTACCATCAACATTTTAAACTGATACTCCTGCCAAACTATACATGGCCATCTTTGATGTAAAACATCATCTGATGTAAAATATCTTTGATGTAAAATAACATCTAACCCGTGAAGCTGGTTTTGCAGACTTTGCCTCAGCACTGGTCCTTGCCAGGCCAGATAGACTGTATTCAAACAGGAGGAACAGAAGCCCTTTTGTCACAGGAAGTCAGTTAGTCCAGCATTTTATGAGACAGACCAAAGAAAAGTGTTACCCCATTTCTATCAATATGCATGGGTACAGAATACATTGTGTAAAATCAATTCCATACTTGTAAAAGTCTAGCCCATTGCCAGTTACCAAAATGTTCCTCGAGTAGAAAGCACTGCATTGTCTCTGAGAACTCCACTACACTGAAGAATTACAATACTCCTGTTAGGTTTCTGTTAAGAGGGACCCAAAAGCAAGGCATTGGATGCTAGTCCTGATTTCAGGAAAACTGCAGCATCACTTCCTGCTCAAAGCATGACAGCATTCACCCAGAGCAGCACATGTGTGTCTGGGTAAATCTGTGCCACCTTATCCTTCTGGGATGCTGTCCCCTCATCTCTCAAATGTCCGGTGAGTTTTTTATCTATCATGATGTCATAGACTCTTTCTTTATGCTGCTAGCTCTAAGGTGACCACTGTATAACTGTAACATTGTTCACCGTAGATCCCTCAGCCACCAAAACCACTCTTACTCAATAGTCAGAGTCCTGCAAGAGACACCACTCTTCCTGCAGAGACAAAGTGAATGAATACAGGCCACTCCCACAGAGAAAAGACAGATCCTTGCACTGAGAGGTAGAAGATAAAGATTAAAGAATGAAAATGTTAAAAATCTGGTTTTCCTCGTACAAAAAATGCCTCTCAAAATCTCACAGTTCATTCAATCCTCTTCAGCCTACTGCATCTACCTTACAGAGAGCTTTTGCAGGATCTTCCACAAAAATGTTATAAAAATGTCAGGGAATCATAGCAATTTCCCTACTGAAGTTCCTTAATTAACAGTTGGCTCCAAATGGCAAGCTTGAAACCCAGCTTCTGTCTGAAGACAGTAACAGCAGCCACGTGTTCACTCTGCTGTTGACAAGCCACTTCACACAAGCATTATGATTTTCTCCTAGTCTCTTCCTTTGTCAAGTCCCAATTTCCAGTCACAATCTGGGGCTGAATTGATTACTTTTTTCCCCATTTGAGTTTATAAACACACTCTAAAGAGGTGAAACAAATCACTTTAGATGATTAAAGGCTTCCAACTGTGCCTCCAGATGGGCAATTGTAGGATCCAATTTGGAACATCGTTTTGTTTTAAAAATGTCTTATGTATTTTTGCTACAATTTCCTAAATGATGTCTGAAAGAGGGAAGATTTTCCTGCCTGCATTGGTCAGTTTATGCTGTTTTACAAAAAGAGAAATCAGGATTAATTTTTTATGTATGTATTTTCTACTGTTGGGACCATAATCCACAAACTTCAGAAGCTTCTCCAGTACTTACCAGCTATTTGCCTCTTATTTGCAGACTGTTACAGAGCTACATGATTATGCTGTCATTATAACCACTGGCTTAAAGAGTTTATCAAGGTTGTTCAAAGGAGAACTGTCTCTATGATCATTTCAGAGAAAACAAGTTTCCTTGATTTCAGGAACCCAAGAAACAAATACCAAACAGTAAGTGGTAGACTCCAGCCAAACGTAGCAGTTCTGGGGGAAACTAGATCTGTTCTGACCCCAGAAGAAAACAAGTCTTGAAGGAAAAGAGCACAAGCAAGCACAACATGGTGAAGCATTTCATCTTGCAGCCTGACTGATCTCTCATTAAGTTCAGTGGAAAGACTCTTGCTGACTTCAGTAGCAATTAGCTAGACAAAGACTAACACAAGCCAAAGCAGGAAGAAAAGCGATGACAGTGGGATATAGCATGATCACAGCAAACAAAAGCATGTGCTAATGATTCGTGGTGAAACTAAAGTGCTACCTAAGAATGCTTTTGAGTAATACGTAGAACACGGTGCAGGTGTTGAATAATCCACATTCTTGCATCTCTACCTGCACATATGTACATCCCTATGTTTCTAAATACGCATATTCCATCTTATAATTATCTTCCCAGTGTTGGTGTTTATGTTGAGCGGGGTAATAGTGGTTTCTGCTTGTTGTGATACATGAGCATGAGTTAATTCTTTTCAGCTGATATGTAATTTAGATTCAGCATCCCCGCTTTGTTGTGTAGAACAAATTATCTGTGGCATTGTAAGCAGCTCCCACTGGAGTGAGAAATCATTAGAAGTCTGATACTGAAATCAAATGACCTCAGTGAGAATTCAGAGCCCTTTGTTTGGCAGAAGGTCCTATTGCTCCAGCCTGGGGACGGACTGAACCGTAAATGTCCAAAGCCAGCAAAGCCAACTGGCACAGCATCCCACTGAATAATGTTTGTGTGACTGTAGAACCCTTTGCAGCAGTGTAACGAGCCTTCAGTTACTTGTAGCCATTATAAATCCTCCTTCAGCTCAAATGCCTACCATCTTTTAGTGCCCTTAAGAGACAGAGGTGTGGGGAAGTCCCATGTCTGTGTATAAATATCATGGAACATGGTGGACCTACATGGGTCTCCACACTTGCCACTTCCACTGGTTTCAGAAGGACTGTGTAAGTTCATGCCACTTGAATGAACAGTGGAGAAGCATAACAGTCGTTAACAACTAATATAGCATAGGAATGACTTAACTCTCTTCTGGGCTTCTTCTGGCTACACAGATTAACACTCAAATACAGCTTAACTAGGGACTTGGTTTTTAACCTGCAAATGAGTGTCATTCCACATTTTCCACTATCTTTAGTAATGGCAATGACGACTTCTCTGGGAAAATGCTACCAAAATTACATGACAAATTTGAGTATAACAAAAGCAATATCTCACTATGTTAATTAAGCAATTTTGTTGCTAAGAAAAGCCACTTAAGGAACAAGTTAGATACTTTGTGCAATTGTTAGTGTTCTGGCAAATTAGAATAAATTAGATATCTTATCAAATGCTCAGTAGTAGAGATCTGTCAATAGTCTCTGGTCAGCTAAGTCCTTCCTGCACAAAGGCATTCCTGAAGGAATGGTCGAGTCTCCTCCTCCCCCTTCTCATCCTGGTTGTTAGAATGACTGCAAGATCCACTTTTGTAACCTATCCTGTGCAAAAGTCAGGCTCAGATTCCACCAGGAAAGACAACTAGCTTGCATTTCATCTGATTCTTGTCCTTTGGCTTACTCAGCCAGCCAACAGTTAACATTTCCATCAGTACAGCTGGATGAGTCATTTCACACAGACAATCCACATCTCTAAAGGGTAGTCTCCAGACAGGGAGATAAACCAACAGAATATTATCTTAGGCAAAGAGAATTACTGCTGATACCTATTGGGAATAACAATAATATAACTGGGTATAAGAATAATGTGAATGTAATAGAAATCTGACAATAGCACATAAAACAATATCAATGTGCAATCTGAAGAAAACTAGCAAATGACTGATTCCAGGCTAGGAGGAGATGACTTCAGAATCACACAAGCATGTGAAAATGATGACTTGTTTATGGGTTAGTATCTACTACCAGGAAAGATCATCAAGCATTTTGGACAGTATCTGACAGCCCACACTCAAGCTAGCTCAGTTTGAAAGACAGGACTCATGACTACAAACTTATCTTCGTTACCAAATTGTACTTAATCTTTGAAGGAGAAGGGAACTAGGGGCTAGAGGGCAACAATCCAACTGATTTATCTTTTCACAAGATCTGCTGATGCTGTTTTAGGACAAGATACCTAGCACTTGAATAAAGCTATTTCATAATTAGTATATAATACCAGAACAAATAAAAAGCAGGTAAAGGAGAGGGGAACTAAGTACCCTGGGGGGAAAAATATCTAGAGTGCAATAAAACCAATGCAAAATGAATAGGCCTGAAATTCTAGATATGGAAATTGATGATTCAGAAGTGAAATTGCTTTAGATCACTCTCTGGTTCTGACAGCATTTAGACGTCTTAAAGTTGCCATGTCTACTAGAGGCTGAGCACCACTATGATGGCAGATGTTGGATTTATCACATATTTGATGGTTAACTATAAATGGAGCTTTGGGTGTTTTCATAGAACACGGAAGAAGAAATACCACAAGGAAACACAGAAAAGAACATATTAATTTTGCTAGTTTCCTTTTTACTTGCACTGGTTACTCCCGAGGAGCATCTAAATCATTGCTATTCTCATTCTGGTTTCAGAAAAGCAATGTTTTGGGCAAGACAGGATGGAACCTCGATGCTACCAATGAGTGCAGAAGGGCAGATCTTCAGTTTCCTGAACAAGCACAGATACACTGAATACTGCCACGGAAATGTCTTGCTTTAAATTGCTAATCTGTTAACTCCTCCATGAACTCACAAAGGGCATTGTGTTTCAATCATGAGTAAAAGGGTTTTTTTAATGTACTTTGGGACCTCTCTTGGGTCTGAAGCGAAATATTAATTTAAAAATTATTTCCTTGCATTGTTTTGGAAAACATTAGGATGTCAAATTGAAGAATGTGTAGTTAGCATGCTGAGTATGCTGTATCTGTAACACTAGATCAACATACACATAGCCACTACCTCCCTGGTTTCACAGAAGTACAAAACTGTCTTTAAATGTGATTCTGGCCGATACTTCTCAGCATCCTCCCTGCCAGTGGAGGAAATTCTGAACAGTGCTCCTCTTTAATTATTATGATTAATGATTTTGCAAGTCATTACTTGGTCACTGTTAAGTGAAACAAAATCCTGTGTTTAGGGAAGCTGGTGGAAAATTAATTCAGGGTTTAGCCCAGAAATAAACAGACTAGTTGTACTAAGAAAAATATGGAAAAACACATGAAGCATATGAAATAGAGTACATAAAATAGAAAATTTGTCTCCCTCGTTCCTTGCATCTGTAAGAGAGTTCAGAAAACAAAGCTTGTTTTAATTTTACTGACTATCTTGATGCCTTCCTGTTGCTCTTTTTTCCTCAGCTTTAAACTGCAATTAAAGCAATCTTTTTAATGATTTTTTGCACATTGTTCTAAACTTATCAGCTTACCTGGATTGCCAGTACAATTATAGAGCACCAAGAAGAATGCTATCCTACCTGAGAACACAGCAAGTGAGAAAACAAATGAGAAGTTTCCAAGCTTCATGCACCTATTTCTCTTAGTGGTTTTATCACTTTGCATTGCCTGAGGAAAAGCTCATATGGATCCTCTCTTAATCTCTGTGTGAACCATTTGCAGCCTGAGACTCTTTGGCAGATGATCCACAGACAGTCTTTGTCTACTGAAATAAATGCATGCAGACTTATCAGGGTCCTGTACCTTTTGGGCAGATGATGAATAATCCTGACAGCTTGGCTGTTAATTTTTTAATTAGAGATAAACCTTGCATTATGTAGCAGGGTAACAGAGGATCCAGCTGCCTTGTTGCTTTTCAGTCAGGCTGAGCAGTAACAGGATTAACTCTTTGACAGATAGTTGCTCTACTGGTATACATATGGTTCATCAGGTGACCCACCACTTTAAAGTAAAATTCTTTTTCTTCCAACACTGCCTTCATGGGAGCTGAACCACCCAAAGAGCACAATGCCATCAGAATTCCAGGATGACAAATATCTCTGCTTGTATTCTGCTCCTAACCCTAAGCTTTGGCTGAGTCCAGATATATCCTAATCTCTGGAAGTTTCTTACACACAGGTTTTTATTTTCTTTTACAGGTACATGGCCATTATTGATCCCTTGAAGCCTAGGCTCTCTGCAACTGCTACCAAGGTGGTCATTGGGAGCATATGGATATTGGCTTTCCTGCTGGCCTTTCCACAGTGCCTATACTCCATAACCAAGGTGATGCCTGGGAGAACTCTTTGCTATGTAGCATGGCCAGGTGGTCCAAAACAGCATTTTACGTAAGCTTTTGTTCTTTTAAACTTGTGCATGGTGGTGTCTACACTTGCAATGGACTTGGCAAAAGCTGTAGTGTATCATGCAGATACTCTACATGCACAATAACTTCTTTACTGTGAGGATGACAGAGCCCTGGAACAGGCTGCCCAGAGAGGTTGTGGAGTCTCCTTCCCTAGAGACTTTCCAAACCCACCTGGACAAATCCGTGTGCAACCTGCTCTAGGTGAACCTGCTTTAGCACAGGGAGTTGGACTCGATCATCTCCAGAGGTCCTTTCCAACCCCTACCATTCCATGATTTCTGAAAGTGTCAAATCAACAGACAAATTGAATATACTCTATTTCTCCCTCGGGCAGAATTAGGAATAAGTGGTTACCTAGCCACAGAAACATTATTTGCCCTTTCATATCTTCACTGGCAATTAAGAAGAACTCTGTAGCCAAGGCTGAAAGCCTTTTTAACCATACAGCATCCAATCTGACCTCTTTCAGGCAGGTGAAAAGGTGCTGATCATCAGCAGCAATGACTATATTGCACATTGGCATCAGATCCATGTTTCCTGTGTGTCAACTAGTCTGCCATATGAAGTTCTTTGGGTAACACAGGACACTTACCATTTAAATACTTGTTTTTCTCTTTCATTTATGGTCCAGACTGGAGCTGAAAACCCCTAGCTTGCACTTAGAATACTTTACTGTGCAATAATGAAACCAGTTCAGCTACTTATGGACAAGCATACGTTATCCTGCAGTCACTAATCGTAACCACTATAGTCATTTTTAATCCATGCTACTGCAAGTTCAGAATCAGAACTAGAAACCCCATACAGTATTTGCATTAAAATGCACATCCATGTGCAGTTCAAGACTTTTGTAAAGACAGTAAAAACACCAAGCACTAGCCAGTCAACATAAAACATGCTTTGTGCTACAGTAGCACACTTGGCTTCTTGCAGCCCATTCCACTGGCATAGTTCCTCTGAAAGCACTGATCAGTTTAATACTTTTTCATTGCAGGTATCATGTCATTGTGATTGTGCTGGTCTACTGCTTTCCACTGCTTGTCATGGGCATCACCTACTCCATAGTGGGAATTACCCTCTGGGGAGGAGAAATACCAGGCGACACATCCAACAAGTATCACGAGCAGCTCAAAGCTAAGAGGAAGGTACTGTTCCATTAACCTCCCTAAGTGAATCCTGCTAGCATCAGCTGCAAGTGTGTTGCAAAGTATCACAGTATATTCCTTCAGAAAAATAACCAGGTCACTTGAGATACCAGTAGGAGAGATCTTCTTCAATGAAAAAAATGTGATGACAAGTTGTCTTTATGTTCACAAGCTGTTCCTTTTGTAACCTTATGTTTCATCATGAAGTAGCAGTCTTATTTGGTTTTTAACTTCCTTCTCCACATTCAGCAGCATATATTGTGTCTGATACGGGGAAACTAACCCCCAGTGTTTAGCATTTACAGGGCTAAAACACTGAGTTTTGAACAATCATAGGCTCCTCTTAGACCAGATTCTCATCCTACTGAAAGAAAAGTGAAGGCAGATAGATTGTAAGTGCATCAGTGACTTTATTGGCAGAGTTCCATGACAGCTCTTCAGTTCAACTGCTGTGCTCTCCAGCAGCATTTATGAAATAACTGGTATTTGGAAAGATGAATCATAATTAGTTATTCATGCAGATTAAATAATAGACTGGAATCCAAATAAAGCTATCATTCAGCCTGTCTCTGATAACAGAGCTATTGCTCTTCCTTTATTCAAAAAAAAAAAAACCCCAAACCCAACAAAACCTGCTTTTCCTGCTAGGTAGCATGTAAATATCTAGACATATGGAAAGTCTGTGCACAGATAATGAAGGAGAAATATAAAATAGCTGACTGCATATCTAATATTATGCAATGATACAGCAAAAAAGGATTTTTTTGGATAGGACTGTTTGAAATGGCATTTAATGTTAAGAGGGTAGCAAATAGTTCATGTAAGACCTTTAAAAGAAACTATTTTCCAAGAAAAGAGTTGAAGCTGTTAGTATTTCAATAGTCTCATCAGTTCATATTGACTGTGCAGTGCACTCTGAATCCTGAAAGCAACATCAAGGAACACAGGACTTCAAAAAATTCACAATATGCACTACAGGCTGGGTAACACAAAGTCATACTTAGGATCTTCAAGGGTCAAAGACTTGAAATGCTTAGAAATCCAGACTGCTATCACTTTTGATTTTCAAAAAAAAAGTCTCAGAGACTGACCAATCTAAATTTGCCTGGTATCAGGCTATTAAACTTTTTAATAGTCCCTATATGTGGGAACTTTGCGGCCAACTCCTCTTCTTAAAGCTCCTGGCATGAGACTGACTTTATGTTCAGGTTAACTCAATTTATTCTCCTTCCATTCCCACTTTTCGTGAGACAGAATTAAAGGTTCCATACTGCCATACATAACTGAAGTTTATATAGGTGGCTCATCACGTACCTATCAGCTTTCCCAGGCCAAAGTGCTCTTTATATTCAGTACAAACACTCAGTGACTTGCTTCCTCCCTGGGAAGGTACCTTTGCTTGGTTTTACAATTCTGAGAGTGAGAAGTGAAACAACCTGCCCAGTCTATCATGGGGTAAAAAAGGTGCAGAAATCTAAATTGGTATGAATAATATATACCTTCTGCCAAAAACAGGTGCCTGGGGAATTTTTTCAGCCATCAGTCATCCTCTTCTGTAATGGGTTTACTCTTTGGCTTTGCAGAGATTGACAATGAAAATAAAATGGAGAAAATGATAGGGTTATGCTAGAAGAGAAACAACAAAGAGGAAGATGGAGAATTAAACCCTATTTTAAGAAGAGGTGGTCTCACTGAGCTAACAGACACAGCACTAGGGGTTATCTTTTGTGGGTGCCTATATGCTTGACTATGTGAAATTTCACTCAGCTCCAGTTAAATTATCATTCATCCAGAATGCTGATGCATTAGGAGCACTTTGTAGACCAAAGCTTTATTGTGGTGGAAAACTACAGTACGCTGCACTTCAGTGCAGCCAGGCATAAATTCAGCAGGCATTGTTCAGCACATTAAAAATCCAGGAAGACTCCATAATAGCAGGTTGAAGGACAACATACTTCATCTAGTCCCAGTCCTGTACGTGCCACTGCTTTGTTGTCAGGCAACAACCAAAACAAACTCAGAAGAAATGGTTTTTAAAGACTCTAGCCCTTATGTAGAAATGTCCAGTGAGTGATCCCTTGCCCAGCTGAGGGTATGACAAAACACCACCCATATCCTCTGCTCGTACGAAGTCTTTCCTCCACATGAAATACAAAGAATTGAACTAAAAGTTTCTGAAGTCATTGGCTCTGAATCTCTCTTTGTTTTCCTTATCATATAATCTAGACTTTGTGAAACTACTCTAGCAATTAAATCCATTTGAAGATTTGGTATCAGTGAGACATACCACGTTTTAAACTTGGTTTATGTGTTTGTGTTTGATATTGTCACAATTCCTGCTTAAAGTAAACAGACAAGTCAGGAAGAAGGTATTCTTGTGAGCTTTTAAAGGCTCCTCCAAAAGCAAGTTTGTCCCTTGTTTGACAGATGCTGGAAGATGTTGAAATGTGTCCAGACCTTTCTCCACTTACTGTCAGTTTGTCTCTTTCAATATGAAAATGTTAAATGAAAACAGGACAGGAACCAGCCTCAGGGACCAAGACGACTTGTCATCACACACCACCCTAACAGAATTTCTCTGATATCATTTTAAATCTCGATCTTAAAAACATTTTGCCTTCTGGATTGCTACATCTAATAGAAAATCTTCCCACTCCCAGAGCTCCAGTTTCCAGGCTAAATTTATTTATAGACAGCTCTAGTTAAGCCATTATTTTCTGGTAGCTTAATTAACTACTTATTATCCCTCACTGATGCCACCTCTACAGATTTTTTTACAGCCATATCCTCTCTTAGCCTTTATTTATATTCATTACATAAATGAAACAAGTGCTTCTGGTCTTCTTTTCTACAACATCTGTATGCAACAAGTGACCAAAAAACCAGACAACAAATGCTATCAATGAAGTCTCACTCTGGCCCTGCATGGCAGTAATACCACCTTCCTGTCTCTAGTGAAAATGCCTCATCTGGAACATCCTAATATCTCATTTATTGCTTTCATTAAACTGATGACCTGGTTGTGCTGTAATGAACCAATACATCTGTCTCTTCCTCATTTGTTCACAACAGTTCATTCTACAGCTCACATCAGAAAATTTTATTAGTCCTTCCAGGATGTCTTACTCTGTATTTCTGTATTTGTTGATTCCTTATGGCAGATAAGTCATGTGAAATACTGAGTTTAGCTAGTTTGTTTATTTTTAATAACAGAAGTAACGCTGGATGAAACAAATTAAAAATTTCAACAAACCACTCCAATGGTTGGGAACTCAGAGTGGTTTTAAATGCATTGCTGAATTGAACTATAATATATGCACACACAGGTAGGAGTGAGCTCATAAGAAGCCCCTTCCTCACTGATTCCATGTACAGAAGTCAAGAACAAATTAATTTTAGCATGAGTTTCAAGTCTGTTTTGCTTTCTGGAATGGCACCCAGCACTGGTGTGGTGAAAAGTCCAGGAAATTTGACACAGCTCAGTCATTTTGGAGGACTTCAGTGCTAAGAGCTGTGTATGCAGCAGAGCTGAACTGCAGTTCCAGCACTGCACTTACACACTTCTACACTAATTACCTGATCCTATTCATGATAAAACAATTTTAGTACACCTTTTTCTGACTTAAAGGAGAAGGCTATGTGACTACTTCCTTAAGACCTCACTAAACTGCTACAGCATAAACTTACAAAGAGGAAACCAGATGAAACAGCCCAGAGACATCACAAAGAGTGGCAGCAGCTGGTTGCAGAGAATTTATAATATTCCAAGTGTGCTTTTTAGAAGCAGGGGAAAATGATCACCTGCACACAGAGGGGTATCAGTGCTATGTCTGTTGATACCTTCACCTAACAAATTTAATCCTTTAACTCATGCTTTACAAGTTTCTGTAGTGCAACACTGTAAACAACCTATTCAAAGCACCTTTATGTCATTCCTCATTTTCAGGGTTGGACAGAAAGAGTTTCTTTGATTTCTACAGGCTTTGGAGCAGGTTTCCTAGGAAACAGCTTCAGCCTCCGTGGCATGGGTCAGCTTATACCTTATTCCACAGGAGTATCAAACCAGGGCAGTAATGATCAGTGTGTTGCCCAGTGTGGCCAGGCAGTGTGGCTACTTTAATGCCTGAAGCAATGCTAAAATACCTGTACAAAAGCAGAAATAGCAGATGTTGTCAGACAATGACACTCCTGATACTTTTTTGCAGGAATAATTGACCAGAGCATGTACCACCTTTTTACTGACCAAATATTCCCAAAACGTTCTATATGTGAGTTACGAGTCTACTTCTACTAAATTCATAACCTTGTACAGTCATTTGTGAAATAACAAAAATAAACTAAGTGCAAAATATAAATTTCAAGCATCACTGACATTAACAGTTTCCCTTCAACTCGATTTAAATTAGACTGGGGGATATTATTTAGTTTTGTTTTTTCTCTCAGGTGGTAATAAACACTCTTGCTGCAGCCTTTGAAAAGGTTGATGTTACTACTACAGCAAATGCATAATTATGATGGCAATAAAAGAATAGCTTTAACTGCTTTTTTTTTCTTTCTGAATGGAATTTTGCCATGCATTTTAAAGAAGTAAAGTCCAGGAATAATTCATTTCCTCTTCAGGCAACACAATTTTATTCCTATTAACAGAAAAGAGAAGAGAAAGGGTTTTCAAACTACGTACTAAATAATCTGCATTCTTTCCTGTGATGTTCTTGTGCCAAAATTATAGAAGAATACTGTAAACATTAAAATGGTTTCTAATTATATAAATCACTTATTTAATTTGCCTGAGGGAATAAGCTGAAAATAAAACAATCAAAGGACTGGCCTTTTTATATGACATAAGAGCCTGTGCTCCCCCTGTAGATTACCAAAGGTACCCATCTCATTTCTGGTCCAAGAGAGCCATTCCCATTCATAGGAGCCACAAAGCAAACCACATGTAGGGATACTTTTGCATAATTCATTGGCATAATTCATCACAGTCTTATTTATTTGTTGTACTGGTCAAGATAAAATCTAGTTTACAAGAGAAAAAAAATCATATGTGCCAATGCCTCTTAAGTCTGATACAGAAAATTAAAGTGAGTCTTAAAACATTGGAAATGTTCTGGGAAAGCCTCCAATAAGGATTAAAGGTCTCAGAACATTTTCAGAATTGTGGCAGACAGCAATCTTAAGAACCACCTACTCCTATGGGGAAAACAAGGGAAAATATGATTACTTTGTTTCCCCCACACCAAATATCATCTCTGCTTGGAAGCATGGAAGTGAAGTGTGCCCCATCCCTCATTCCAGGCCAGGAAGGAAATTATTATAAAGTAAACAATAGTGTGAATTTTAAGTATGAAAGCACTAGATCAGCTTTGTCACTTTTTGAAGACCAGATGTCAGGAGGAAAACCATATCCAGTAACACTGATCCCACAACAGCCATTCAGACTCATTTTCTAAAGAACATAAACTTCTTATGAGATTCCATGCTGAAGAGCATGACAAAGATACAAGGCCACCTACCTTCCCTTGTCATCTAGGTTACAGAAAAGAACTCTCTTAAGTTTGATCTGCAGACATTTGCATCCTATTATCTAACAATCTCTTGTGAAAAATGGACACATCTCTTCTAGATAAATACCATAAGACTTGTGGCAACTTTTTCTCCCCATCTCCAGTCAGATGCTTGTAAAATGATGTCTTCTCGAGTTAAAAATGTCTGAGCAAAGATTTACCCCTTTTCTTCAGTGGAACAGCTATTTCTTGACATATTGAGAAAATCTGAAAAGTCCCTGTAAAAGCCACGTTCCATGCAACCCTAGAAAAGCATACCTTAAAAATGGCAGTAGCTAAAGCTGTTCATGAAAAAGGCCAGAATTGCTTTGAGTGGAGGGGATACCCCCCTAACATTTTAGCATGTCAGACAGCAATCTGATTCAAAGCTACTTCAGACTCAAACAGAGGATCTTTTTCAACTTAATAGCTTAGATAACAAAGTAAGTTATTGTGAATTCTGTCTGCAGCAAGGGATTATGCAAACTGAAATGAAAAGTAGTTTCTTTCAAGCAACAAAGAAAAAATGCATGGGAAGTATAAGTCAGAAGAATAAAATGGTTTGTCAAGCACTGGAATCAACAAGTACCTTACCTGACAGGACTTCCAGGCTCTTGGGTTCTTCCCCCTTCTAAATGCACAACTCTTTCAGCTGTTAAGAATCTATCCTTTCTATGATAAAAGAGCACAGAAAATCCCTGGGCTTGCCAAAATTATACAAAGTCCCACAGCACTTAGCATCTCAGAAATTGGTCCTAGCTCTGTACTAACACCAGTAGAGTTACCTTTGAATCCTAATTTTCCTGCAAAAGATTTACTCCAGCTAAGTGTTGTGGACAGCCAAAAGACACAATGGTGTGGCCTTCTCTCTAGTGCTTAGTACACAAGTGCCACGTATGTCCCCAGGATTGGGAAGTGGACTTACTGATTGAATCCTAACCCTCTGGGGGAAATACTTAGTGCAATGGTGGTTTGGTATTTTACTCCTTTCAAAGGAGCACTGAGCAGAAAGAGAAATAAATACCTTAGGACTCCCAGAGATTGTCTGTGAACTGTGCTTAAATTGAATTCATGGACAAATAATATCCATAAGTGGGTAAACAAAGACAATCTTACACTATATGTGTTCTTAAAGTACTTGCTCAGCATCTCATTCACACTTGCACAGAATCTAGGAGTAAAAGTTCTGAACCAAATGAAGTTATAGTGAGTGGTAGCGGTGCAAATGAATTCAGAAGCCAAATTGCTGACCTTGTAGAAGCAGTACCAAAGATTACTTAGAAAAGCAATAAGGAGCTACAGAGCAGATTGAAAAGGAAATTATTCCATGGTCCAGGTGTTAGGTATTGATGGCAAATCAATGCCTTACAATGGGAATTGTGATAGCCCGCCAGCAGCAACTGAGCCTCTCGGGAAAGTTTATTTTATTCCTAATCTTTCAAGAGCTGTTCTCAATGCTACATATAAATCAGACTCAGTTTTCTAGCTATTTTTCATGCAAAATAAAAACAGGAGGGGAAAAAAGAAAACGAACCACATATTTGTTGGTGTTTCCAAGTGCTGCAGAGTCTGTCAGCTCCTTTTCACTTGTACTGCTTCAAACGGTTCACCCAAAGGTGAATCTGCAAACTCCAATCCCAGTGAATTTATGTCTCCTTTGTTCTTTTAAAAACACTTTCTCATTACATACACTTCCTTAATGAAAGAATGATTCTTACTCAGAGGAAGGATTTGAAGGAATGAGCAAGACTACAAAGCACATAAATCAACCTTTTTTATAGACATAGTTTCTCTTGGACATAGGCAGTACACCCTTAATAGCAGAACACATTGGTGAAAATAAAAATACTTCTGATTTCCCATCATATTCCAATTCTAGTCTCAAGATTTTCCTAGAGGTTACACAACTGAGAGACTCAGTACAACTCATTTTAACAGAAACCCTGGAACAGAAAAAAACCCACCACTTTCCTCTGGTCATGCTGCCCACAACACACAAAGAGATTGTGAAAGGGACGTCGGGGAAAACAGTGTCACTGAGATACAGGCTGGATATCTGCTCTGCAACCACACCTGTTGGAAAGCTCTGTGGTGAAATGGTGGCAGGAGCAGAGCTAGCACCAAAGCACAACTGAAGTTAAGTCATTTTCTGGTTGCCTGCTTTAGAAAGGTTTCCTAATGCACAAATGCAAACCCTTATTAAGGAATTGTATGCATATGGAACAGAGGAGAAAGCAATTTAAAAGCTGTAATATCTCAAAAAAATAAAGAACAAGCATATTAAAAGAAGCAAAAAAAAAAAAAAAAAGAGCTTTGCATTGTCAGAGCAACAGGTCTAAGAACTTAAACTCCTCACAATTAAGGCACTCATTTATACTTGACAGCTGAACCTGTGAAGAGCCACTGGAGATGTTTTAGTGAAACATGACAGTGTACTGGGAACAGACAATCATGTTTTTGTGGCAAATTCATACTGGGACTGTTTCACTTATTTTCCCTGTGCCTTAATTGAGTTTAACAGTTTACTGGCACTCATTCATCAGGATTTACACCAAGTAAAATCAAGGTGCCCTGGGTTGATAGACCTTGAAGGCAGTTTCTGTTCATAGTTACTGATATTACCAAGAAACTCAACAGTGGAAAGACCAAGGGGACAGAGAGGAACCACAGCCAGTGTAGCTTGTAAATTGGTGCCAGGTATTAAAGGAAGAATTGCTTTATGTTTCCCACGGGAAGATGTGAGTTGAAGATGGCACCATGACATTTATATGTAAGGTGATTTAATTATGTTAGCTGAAATTTCACAAAAATATCGTGCTAAGACACTTAAGGACAGGAAACTTGCATCTTTATTTTTTTCTCCCTCAAAAAAAAATCTCCCATGATTCATAACTTTCCTACCTGTGTTTCAAGCACAAAACAGACACCACCACCCCCCATTTGTGCTTAATGGAAACTATGGCAGCTAACAGATGTTATGATGCCTGCAGAAAACAACAAATAATGATCACCAGCCAAGGGACCTGTTAGACTCTGAAATTAATCAGGATATTGCAGTTGATCATTTCCTACAACTTAGGGTTCATTTCCTACAACTTGGTGTTTATTCAAATCACATCTAATAATTAGGGATGAGGAATAGACTTGCAGACCACAACAGAAGATGACACCAGGGCCAATAAAGGCCAGAATGAGGTCTCCAAATAAAACAGCCTGAGACCTTATTCCATGATTAGATAGAAGCAAGCAAATATATTTATCTGTATTGATTATTCAAAGGAACTTAGCAAAGATTTTCATCTATTTTCCTTAGCAAAAGGAGGATCTAAAGCCAAGAAAAAAAGGGAAAAAGAAATAGCAATTCAGGAAAGTCACATTAAAAGGAAAATTCTAGAAAAGCATATTTATCTTTGCTTTGACCAACTTTAATAACCAAATGCAAGACAATTATTAATGGATGTTGAAATGCTAGTCCAAATGAAAAAAGACTAATATATAAGATACTGGTTTTGCTTCCTTCTTTCAGGTGGTAAAAATGATGATTGTTGTTGTGCTGACATTTGCCATCTGCTGGCTGCCCTACCACATTTACTTCGTAGTTACCGGGATCTATCACCAGTTAAATCGGTGGAAATACATTCAGCAAATCTACCTGGCCAGCTTCTGGCTTGCCATGAGCTCTACAATGTACAATCCCATTATCTACTGCTGTCTTAATAAGAGGTAAGAGCAGGTAAACATGGGTATGAAAGAGTTGGTGTGCATAACTTCAACGAGACTGTGAAGGGTTTAAATGGGATAAATGACAAAGAGTTTTCACTTGAATAGTCTTCAGTTAATAGGAAAGAAAACAAAACAAAAGCTTCCTTTGAGTTTGTCCTTGAAATGAATCCCAAAAATGCAAAAGCACTCTTCCAGTAAATACTGCAGTTCACATAAAATTTCAAAGCAAAATTCAGTATTGGGAAACCAACCCTTTCCAATTCCATAATTTAAAATCTGTAGCAAGTCAATATTTTTTGGCTTGTAAAATATTAAAACTAAGAAATAGACAGTCTTTAGTGATACACAGTGCAATCTATATGTTCTTTAAATGTATGAACAATTATTAGTCATTACATCATTCCCATTTACACACCTCTGTTAGGGAGGGAAACATTGAAGAGATATTGGAATGGGGAAGCAGAAATGGTATTTTAGAAAAAAGAATGCTGTAAAGTTTCTTGCTGGAGGAAGATGAAAACAGGTGCAGATTTCATCATAGGTCAAGTCAAAACAATTTCTGTGAAGGAAGCATTATGAAAGCTGGTGTGTGTTTATTTAAGCACGGGCAAAGGAAGGGAAATTGAGTATCAGGAAAACACCAGTGTTAAAATGCAGGGAAAGTACAGAGAAAAACAGAAACAAATAAGTTGTTACCACTATCTTTTCTACCCCACTCAGACTTTAGTCAAGCAAACTCTCCCTGACTTCATTACAAATAGGATTAAGGGCAAGATAATTGGCTGAGTCAGTGTCCTGTTCACGTGATATGTTTTCAGATGAAGTCGTGTTGCTGGGTCTTGCAAGTACAGACTTTTACCAAGCATCTTTCCTCCCAGGTTCCGAGCTGGCTTCAAGCGAGCTTTCCGCTGGTGCCCCTTCATTGAGGTGTCCAGCTATGATGAGCTAGAGCTGAAGGCAGCCAGGTTTCATCCCACCCGGCAAAGTAGCCTGTACGCCGTGTCCAGAATGGAGTCCAGCATGACCGTGGTGTTTGACACGAATGATGGAGACAGCACCCATGCCAGCCATAAGAAAAGAGCAGCTCCAAGTTTCAATGGCTGTTCACAGAGGAATTCCAAGACCATCTCCACGGCCTCGAGTCTCGTCAGTTCACTGCACACATCAGTAGATGATTATTCATAAGCATTTAGTGCTGACAGCTGTTAGAAGGGCAGCACTGGACAATGCTCTCCTACTTTGGGACAAGATGTTCATACCACAGGAAAGGAAACAATTCCACTGATGACCCCTAGCTATAAATATCATTAGAATTTTAGACACGATTTACTGTTCTGCTTTGGAAAGAAAGAACTTGAAGCTGTGTATGCACCAGACTGGAAGCACAGTTGCACCTTATACGTGGCAGTGTTTGCAGGGTATCCGACCTGTGGCATTTATGTTTCACTTACTGAAATGTAACAGGCTCCCTCACCTATTGAGGCTGAAATGTACAATGTTTTCTATTATGAGATTATTCTACAGTAAGAAAACACATAAGATATGATAAAAAATAATTTATCATGAAAGCCCCTCGACTACTCAATTGGTTTGCTATTTAGCCCTAGCCCTATTTCCAGGCAAATGCACAAAGTTCATGTGAATGAAGTTCATCTGTCTGCAAGTGCAACTTAATAAATAAATTCATGTGTACTTTAAAAGAATAAAATCTCTAAAAGACTAAGTTAAATTCTCCTGAAGTTTCTATAGTTAATATTAGAGTCCAATGGAATGTGTACTTCCAGGAGGATGTATTGCTTAGGTGAATGTCCTATAGCTTTGTAGCTTAGTGCTAAGGGTAAGATCTTCCTCTAATGACCCTAACAGGAGCTTTGTGATTGACTTGAGAAAGGTCAAAAGATTTTAAAATGGAGATTCACATATAAGAAAAATGCCACTGTGGCAATGAACTCTTCTCTGCAGAAGATACAGTAACATGCTTCATTATGAAACACCTTCACCAGGAAATCATATTTAGGCTATTTTTCAAAATTTTCCATAGCTAGATGCATGCAAAAACACTCCTCTGTCTGCATCTGAAAGTGAGTTAGGTGTTACTGCAGACAATTTCCCAAACAATGCGGTCAAAATGAACTGATCACCACTGCTGCAAAGAAAGCTGAACTTAATTCAAAAGGGAGCGGAGGGCAGCCTTTGTTTTAGATAAATGGCTGTATCAGATCACAGATCACAGAATCAACACGGTTGGAAAAGACCTTTAAGATCATCAAGTCCAACCACTACCAAACTCTACCAGTGGCACTGCACCACCATATCCTTGAGCCCCACATCTAGACAGCTTCTAAATACATCCAGGGAAGACAACCACCTCCCTGGGCAGCCTGTTCCAATCTTTGATGACCTTTTTGGCATAGAAATTTTTCCTAATGTCCAACCTAAACCTCCCCTGTGCAAATTGATGCCATTTCCACTTGTCCTATCAGATATGACTTGTGAGAAGAGACCAATGCCCACCCCTTTACAACTTCTTCTTGGGTGGTTGTAGAGAACAATAAGGTTGTGCAAATAAATGATTGTTTTCAGGCAGTTAATCAAAACTTCAGCAGAAGAGCATGAATGTCTTCCTGAGTTAGCCAGACCAGCGCAGGGCAGCATTTACCTGGCTCGACCCACAGTACCAAAGCTGAGCTATTAATAAGTTTGAAGAGAGCAAGACTCGAGCTGGCTTCAGCCCATGTTCCTTCCCAGCAGCTGGGGATGGCCGGCGTTGTGACAGTAAGAGACTAGCAATGAGATTCATGTTTGTATTGTGATTCATCTGTCAAATCAGTTGCTGTGTTCTGCTAAGTGTAATTCGTATCGTGATCTCAGTGCACTGCAGTATTGCTCTGCTAAACCAAAATGATGCATAAGGTGAAATGTCATCAGATAAGTAAGTCTGGTATTTCCCATGAAAACCTCCCCCTGTGGACTAACCGAAGTACCTGGTCATAGAGTACTCTGATAAAAACGTATCACAGTTCCAAACTCACACTTTTTCTGAGGCCTGATGTTAAATCCTCTGCAGGAAAGATCTCTCTTCATTAACAGCTCTGCTCTTAAATGGCAGTTCATGCTTTTCAACAGTTTGCATTTCTGAAAAACAGTTCTGTTTTCCCCCACACCATAGTTGTAGTCTTTTCCTTTTAAAAAACTGTATAGTAATCCAGCAAGTGTCATGCAATGCCTGTAAAGATATTTTTCTTTTTTTTTTTTCTTCCCCCTGAAATACTCTGTTTCAAGAATTTAAAAACTTGAGAGGTGTTTAACTCTGAGAAGATTCAGGATATCCCCACACAGCAGAAAAATGAATCTAAGCATACACATGCTGTAAAGTCCTGTCTGCTCATGTACAACTGTTGAGGAACATACATATAAAAAATGTTTAACTTAAGTAAACTGTCTTTTCTAACTATGTCTGTTGCAAAATCAGTGTTGATAAACATTAATACAAATGTAAGTTTGAACAATATGGTTGTTGTGAGATTTTTTTTTAATTATAGATTATACAACTTTAAAAAATGTATATAAAAACCAGCATCACAAATGTACAAAACATGTCCACATAACATTTATGATCATATATTGAGGAAGCAGTGGTGGCTTCCTTGTTCCTGTGTCTGCAATTAGTGAAACAATTTCACTTTGCTAAGTGTTTTAGGATATGACCTCCTGTGGCTATCTTTACACTTGGCCAGATGTCACTATGTCACCCAATACAACAGTGGCATCAACTGGAAGTCTGCCTGATACAGCTCTATAGAAGGTGTAAGCTCACACATCACCTCCAGAGGATTTAGCCATTTTCCTGCATAATTTGACTATATGTGCTCAGTTATTTATTGTTTTCTTTTTATATCTCAGTATAAGCACATTCCAAAAATAATGAGCATTAGAGTACCAATTCCCCCCCATGAGAGGCCATGTAAGTGCTAGTGGCAATACCAGAAGAAGTTACAATTAATTCACTTTGAGGATATGCCCATAGGCATGAGTGGAAAGGTTGAATTGGGAATAACAGTACAATGAAAGGGCAGTTAAAGTCCACAAGAGAAGTTATTATTATACTATTACATTTACATTTAACATTTATGTTTTAGACCCCTTTGGCTCTGCCTGTTCCACAGGAGATGACAAAACTCCTCACACACCCTACCCAGCTCTCATCTTCCTGCCATAACAAGCTCTTTGGGCAAACTGTTGTTGTTTCTACTCAGAAGAAGCCTGACCCTCAGGTCATGAGGGAGCTGCAATGCAACCTGACAGATTTCCCAGCATACATGGAACCTCTGCAAGCTCTGACATAAAGAGCTCTGAGACTCATCTGGATGTAGACCTGGAGACCTTAATGAGGCAGGAGCAATAAGTCCTAATTCTAATTGCTTTCTACCAAGCAATTCCATTTGCCTTTCCTGCCACAGTGACAGCCAAGGTGAGTGTTGCACAGAAATTCTTTAAACTAGAACAAATAGTGTGTGTATGCATGCATAAGTTCCAGGGAAGGAGAAAGAATCTTGAATGAAATCTATGAATTTCATCCATGGAGAACCATGCAATTGCCCAGTGCACCTTGGCCTTTCAGGAGGCCCATTCTGAGGACCATTCACAGAGCTCTGATCTTTGCAAGAGATAAAATAAACACCCATCAGGAGTTCAGAAATGAGATGTTGGGACACCCAAATAGTTGAATGCTACTAATACTCCTGCCTCTCCCACTGGCAGATGAGTATTCCAACAGCAACCCGTGGGGATCTGTCAGAGGTTAATATGAGGAAAGTGTGCTAATCACATCATTTCGATGTACAGCTTCGAAGGGATCTAGGTCACCATTCTCCTAATCAATATGATCTTCAGCCCAAAAATGCATGTTCCTGGTCTATAGAATAAATTTGGCTTGGGGGCTAATAATTACAGAAGGGCTTTAATTCTTTTGAGGCCTCTGAGGAGGTGATAAAGGAGCTTGCAGGTCATGTATCAAAATACCTAAAAGCTTTTGACTTTAGGGGTAACTGAAAACAGAAACAAAATTAAACTCTTCTTACAGAGGCCACCGTGTGTTTCTGGATGTATCAAGACAAGGCTTGGTGTTTTAATTGACAAAGCACTGTTAACATTACTTGTGTCTTTCCAATCACTGCCAGAGCTATTAGGAATAACGGGCAACACTAAATTAACTTTGCTGAGGAGAGAGTAGTTATCAGGGCTGATAACTGCAAGGTTCACAGCTCCTACCTGAAGGTGAGAGTAAAATGGAATAAAATAGATTGGAATAAGAAGCTGGTTTTTTGCCTGGCAGGCATAAATTGGCAATTTTGGGATGCATTGCCTGTGAAGAGATGTACACTGGTGTTGGGGAACACCAAAGGACCAATCCCAACGTGCCACTCTGGCCACAGAATGAGAAGCCTGCACACTGATGTGCTTCAGAGTGCTAAATAATGAAGTGAGGANAAGGACCAATCCTAACGTGCCACTCTGAAGCACATCAGTGTGCAGGCTTCTCATTCTGTGGCCAGAGTGCTAAATAATGAAGTGAGGAACCAGATTCTGCACCATGGCAGAACTTCAGCAGGAGCTACTTGTGTCTCCCTGGCAGAGATGCAGCAATCACACTACTCCAACTGGTGCTCTCAGCTTAGTAGTGCCACCAATTCCCAAGCCATTCTCCCAGTTTTTATAACACCATTTCTCTTTTTCTTGATACAATATAGATTGTCCCCAAACTAACAAGAAACTTATTCTTTCTGGTAGATATTTAATCAGACTGAAGAGGAAGGCAAGAAAATTCTGTTATTTATGCAGGGATCAGGTTTTATGAGTCAGCCAGTCCCCAAACAAGCAGCATAAATGTCTTGAGAGCAGCTGACACCTGAGCTTCTGCTGGATGCTTTTAAAAACCCAGGACTGTGTTGCACACAAATTAAATTACCATATATAATTAACTTGTTTTCACAAGTTATATTGATGCACGGGGTCAGGCTTTACCATGATATGAATAAAAGCATACTTTGCTCTCTTCTTTCCACAGCTTGACTGAGTGCTTCACAAAACCACGGTGCTGTAGTGCAAGAAACTGATGAAAATCAATCCCTTGCAAATACCTGATGTTTCCCATCTTTCTCCAATACATGAAATAGTGCTAGAGCCAGTGGTGTTGTGCTTCTGCTCATATATGTAACTTTAGTCTCTTATCTTCCTCTTTCAGGCCTGTAGGCTCCTCTGTAAGGCAGTCTGAAAGTGGAACTACTGAATTACTGTGATTTCCCTAAGGAGAGTGTGTTACGGTTAGGCCACTATGGCTGAGAAACTACAGCTCTTCCTTCTCTTTTGTGAGAAGGCTTGTCTCAAACTCTGCTGATGGGAGGGGGATAACTGTCCATAATCTCAAAAGTAAGAATTGAAGAAAGTGCTTTGGTGCTCAACAAGAAAAAAACCCCATTACTCTGTAACAAAGCAGCAAACAGCAGCTGATCATTGCAGTTATGTATCTGCATTAGAATTCTCCCAAAGTGCATTCTGCCCTTAACTGATTAATATAAGTGCTTCTGCATAAGACTAAGAAATAGCTGATGAATATTTTTATTTCAAAGACCTTAAAAAGGAAAAAGTGGGAAAAGGGATAGAAAAAAAGGGCATTAATCTCTCTGACAGAAACAAGTGTGTCTCCAAGCCACAGAAATCATTAAATGTACAATTTTATAGCTCACCATTTTCCTCAATGAGCTCACTAAAAAAGCTTTACTGGAACTAAGAAAAAAGAAAAGGCAGATATATATTATAGTAAAGATAATTTCTTTTAACTTGCTTTCCTACAAATGCCAGCAAAGTTGTTTGGTTTTGTTTTTCTCTTTAATCCCCTCTTCAGGTCATCAATGGCCTTATACTATTAAAGTACAAACCCCTCTACTCTTCTAATATAAAAAAGCAATAGCAACCCAAAACTGCTTAACAGAGATACTTCTTTTTATATACCAAACTGTGTACCTGCAGAAGGCACTGAGTAAACAAGACACTCAAAACTGCAATAGGGAATTGATCTCATCTCATAGAAGGCAGTCTGCTAAAATAATTCTTTTATAACCATAATACATAAGCACTGTATTTAAATATTTCTCTTACATTAATAATATAATACTGCCAAAATTCGTGCCATAGAGCAAGACACACTGTGCTGCATACCTCACACTATGGAAAACAAAGCCTGCTGCTTCAATGAGCTTACAATTTAAATGTAATGCAAGAAATGATTGGCAGATGAAAATAGGTTTGATAATAATACTAGTCAACTTGATTAGAAAAAGTGTTCAAAACGTCTCCTGGTTCCCTCAGTGGAAAAGTACAATGCCTCTCTTCCCCTTTCAAGGTTAACATTGAATTCACAAGATGATCTGTGAGAGACTATCTGGGACCAAATACCATATTCCTTTCTTTTGCATGCAAGAAAGTTAATTAAATTATGCAGAGTTCACTCTGATACCACTGGGTAAAATCCACTCATATATTTTCATTATAGTTTCATTTGTATTTATTCAGGTAGAAAGAAAACAAAGCATTCTTTGTCTTAGTTTTGCTCCTAGAGCATCTATTTACACAGAAATTGAGAATTCGTTATAATTATAGTGCTCTAAAGGACAAGATTTTTTGAAAGAGATGAAAGAAGAAAGGACTGGTAGCACCCAATCATTAATAAGAGTTTAGGTATTTCCACTAAGCTATTCAAATGATTTAATTTACTGAATGTAGAAGGAAAGGTTTTTCCTTGTGCAACAGTGGGTGTTAGCAGAGAAATCTTAGAAATATTGGTAATGTAACAGCCAGGGTCTATTCTCAAAACTTGACATTTTGAAGGCACGATGCAGATCTGTGGACACAGAGCACAGCCAACAGAGGCAGCACTTTGAGCAGCAGTCTTTGGCTTCTGCTGGATCAGTTTTGTCTTTGCCTAAAGCCCTTGGAACTACTAGCTTTTAGTGCACTTGTTTACCTCCTTAGCTGAGAAACCAGGGGCTGAAACAAAGGATCTAAACCATCACACACTCTCTTCTGTATTTGAAGCCATTTACATAACACCAAGGAAAGTCTTGTCACCTAGAGCTTCTTTCTCTGAAGTACTGAGAAGCTGATGAGTGACAAAGTCAAGGGAGATGCTTGTAAACTAGTTCAGCATCTTGCCAAAGATGTTTGACCCTGCACATCCTAAATCTTAAAGTGGTATCAGTTGTGACAATGTGGAATAGAGGCAAAAAAGAGAAAACATTTCCAATTTATTTGCTTTTTCCCCATGGAGATATTTTGAAAAGAGGAGGCAAACCCACAGAACACAGGTATTACCCTAAAGGCTGGCCTACAGTCTGGAAAGTCAAAACACAGTTGCTTTAACCTCTGTGAAACAGGCTTCAGATGCATGTATCTGAAAATGGATACGAGAAACAGTTCATTCCTTATTTTCCACACAATTGTTCCTCTGAAAAAGTATCTCAGTAGAAAGGGGAATCTTAAAGTGGTATCTTTAAATATGTATTAAAGCATAAAACCCAGCTTGCCTGAATGACCATCATATAACTGGACCGTTCAGTTTCAGAAGACAAAAAAACCTACTACATGTGATAAAACCACTACCACCACAATAAGCAACAAAGGACAACTTATCTAATGCTACAAACAGGGGAAATACTCCTGTCTGAAGGATGTGAGAGCTTCTTCCATTTGTCTTATCAGATAGCCAAGGAAGTCTCATGAAAATGAAGTACATGTTTTTAGAAGCAGCAAAAGAAATCGATTTAACAATTAAATACCCACTGAAACTCAGTGCTCAGATTATCCATTAAGATTAACATTGCTCGCTTTCCTGGGAAAGAAAGGATGAGTTTCTGCAAGACAGGATTATTATTTTTAAACCAATACTTTGGGACCATTAAGAAAATAAGTAATTTTAACAGTGGGGAAGCCTCTTATTTCAAACAAAGAGTATGAGGTCAGAAGAGAAATGCAAGTAGATGGGAAGTACTAATCTTTTGTTTGCCTTTCCTTACATACACAGCCTTTGCTTTTGTTTTATTAAAGTGCCTTTATTTTGACCCATGAGGGTTTTTTCATCTTATTTTCTTTCCTCTATCCTGCTGAGGAAAGGAGTGATAGAGTGAATTGGGGGGGCACCTGCCATCCAGCCAAGGTCAACTCACCGTAAATGAATTTTCTCCCGTGTCTGTCAATGTCATGAATGTATTTAATTTGCCATGTCCCTCTGTATTTTACAATATTTTTATTAAGGAAACTATATAGCTGGTAACTTAGTTTTCAGGAAGTTTTAACAGTTGTACTCCTTAGACCAGATAATGCTTATGGGTAATTTAGCAGATTCATATTTCTATCAGATAGAAAGTTTCCCAATACAATGTAAAAATAGATTCTTAATCTGCATTTTAGTTTAATTTTAATTAAGATTTCATCCCAGCTTTCCCTCATGAGACCACAGATAGAAAAGAGTAAACCAAGATGTCTCATATCTATGTCTGTACCCAAAGGCATTTGAGTAGCTCGCCAAACAATATCATCTTTAAAAATCAGAAACTTATAAGTACATGTAATGGAAACCATTATATCACACAAGACAAAGCAAAAAGCTATCTGGATCTAAATGTGAAACTTAGGGAAACTGAACAGTGTAATGCACATTCTCTGAGTAACTCAGGTACTGAAATGGATGAATCACAGGCACAAAAGAAAAAAGCTCTCTAACATAAGTAACACTGAAAATTATTCTTAAGCAGGTATCTTACAAAATGCACACACACCATCATTGCGAGAACTAGAATTACAGCAATCACTTCCCTTATGTACCAAGGATTATTAGTTAACACCTGCATGTCTGGGACATACTTCTCTATCTAATGAGCATCAGAGAAAGTACTTACTCAGTCTCAGCTATTCCCCTGCGATTGCCAGTGTTCACCATGTAGGCCAGGGCATCATTTCACAGCTAAACAAAAGCCAAACAAGTCGTAATTAGAGAATATTATGTAGCAGAATACCTTACAATTACAATGCAACTAAAAGAACATGAAAAAAACCATAAGGATCAAAACACAAAACAGCTTAGAGAAGCACAAAGTATCCCCAAAGAATCAGAGACTTAGACTTTTCTGTGTCTGAAAGAAACCTTCAACTCATCTAGCAGCTAACTGCACGTGCCTGTGTAGGTATCTGGGCACATAGCTAGGTGTTCTGAGACACAGTCAGGTAGTTAGATACCAAAACTAGAACATCTTCCTCCTTCCCATTGCAATCAAATTAGTTTTGGCCTCAGTAAATTGCAGATAAAAGTTATGAACAATTTCTAAATCTTGATTCCTCTCCCTTGTTTTATAATACTTTTCATTACATCCTTCAAAAAAAAAATTAGAGTTTTTTGGATTTGCCTTTCCCATGCCCAGTGAAGCCATTTCTTTCTGTCAGTCAAAAAGTTGCCTTTTCTGGAAGCAAATAAAATTAACCTTAGTTAATCCATTCTGTCCCATTTACATAAGACTTTTCAGTGACTAATCCTACTCCAATAAGTATTACACCTCTTCCTTGAATAATTTTTATCAGGTTTTAATATTTTATTCCTTTTTTAAACTTGGTACTCTTGAGTTTTCTCCTGCCTACTTCCAGCATCACTTTCTAGCTCCAGTTATGAGATGTCTGGAACTAAACACATGGTTGTTAGTTAAGGTGAAGTTTGCACAGGAAGAAAATAGTCTTTTCTTTGTTCAATCACATGACACTTCTGAGCACCTATCTTCCTTGGCTTTTGCAGGTGGTCTGTATCATTACACCTCGTATTTATATAGACATCTATATTTATATAGCTTACATGGTATCTGAGCTACATATGAAGTGGAGGCTGATCTGTTTTGTGCTAGAAAATACCACTTTTTTCAGCCCCAGTGGTAACCCTGGGTATGTAAAGCCCTGCCTGGTTTGTTACCAGGTACAACTATTAACTCTCAGTTCAGCTCCTAACCTCCATAAGGCTTTTACAGCTGAAAGAACATGGTATGAAGAAAGGATAACAGGTTTAGAGCACAGGCAGGACTACACTGGGATCAAGAGCTACAGTCCAGGAGCCGGCAGTGTAGAAAGGTGTAAAACAGATTGGGAAATGGAACTGGAATGGAGATCACTGCTGAATGGTACCACAAGTGCAGTGTCTCAGAAATAATCCTCAAAGCTTTAGGAGGAGTTGGCAGGGACAGGTAGAGTAGTTGAGCACTATTAAGACACATAGGGCAGAAATTTTGAGCTCTTACTCAAAGCAAGCTAAAATTTGTTGGCAAGCACTGAGACTTTGCACTGTCAATGTGTCAATCCATTTCTGTCACCATGAACCACATAAAACAAATGCATGACTGCTCCCTTCTGGCATCAGAGAAGGTTGACATTGCAGCCCCAGTCAGCACTGCACTGATACAATAGTGGTAGACAGACTAAAATCTATAATATCATTTAAAAGAATTACACACAGCATCTTCACATGCCACTTGGCTTCTCAAAATCTACCTGATTTACTTTTCCTCAAAAAGCAGTTTGAAAGCTGGTGACACTCCTGACTTCCTTTCAGCAAACACATTTGATACATTTGAGCACTGAACAGGGCCTGTGCCCTTGTCTTAGGCTTTGATGTCTTTACAAGATTTCAGTAACTACTGTACTTGGTCTGATCCATGCCATAGCACATGTTCTGTTCTCGTTCCAGAACTCTCAGCCAAGTAACAGCCTAAAAGATGAAACAAATACATTAACTTGAGTTTCTCCAAGATATGCTATCTTCCAAGCACAGAAGTAAAAAGGCAGAACTTAGTTGCAATGCTTTATCATTTAAATGATGAAGAAATCAGAGCTTCCACCACACTGTTAAAAGAGGTAAATCTTGAAATTTCTAAGTCAAAAAGAAGTAAAAAATGAACTGTGCCTTTAGACTAATCATAGCACAGAACAAAGGCTGGAGGACTGTCACGAAATCTGCATATTCAGAAACTTCACTCACAAAATTATTGTGTATTTTCACCAGTTGCCACATCAAGTGTTTCAGACAAGGGAGTAAAGGGTAATTACAAAAAGAAATACCACACAAACCTCTTCCCTATGGACTAGAGAAGAGCTACTGGCAGTAGTTAGAAGTTCACATGGAATACTTGAATACAGACAAAATAATTAATTGAAGAGATAGATGACCCTTGAGTGAGATGCCCCATAGTAGTATATATGATTATTGAGATTAGCTCCTGTCTGCATGCTGTAATATTAAAAAGTCTTCCCCTAAGTCATGTTTTTAGTATGCTGTTCACTCTCTCAGCAGAGCAAAGAAAGGTTAAGATATCAAGAGAAATAAACCGAATATATATGATCTATAAATTTGCCAGTCCCTCCATCAGAGTTGGAATCATAACAAAAATGTCAACTAGAAAACAACTTTTAATACAAGTTCTTTAAAGCAAGACAATTTAAATAATCAGAGGAAACGCCAACATCCTTTCCAAAGACGGTCACATTTGGGCTCAATTCTATTACAGCAACATAAAGATAAGGCCATCTTGGAGTGTAATCTTTTCTTGTCCTTAAGGAGGACAACCCTGAATTATTAAAATAACTAAATAAGCAACCCAAATTTATAACATACATATCTTTTGAAGCAACAACTTCTTTGGATTCTTTCATTAAAAACATTGTATGTGCTTAACCATGGATACCTTCTGTAGTAAAAAATGTTCAGATTTCCTGAAATCAAGGTTCAAGCCATATCTTGTCTAATAGTTCTTGATTTCTTGGGGCTATCAGTAAATACAGTCTGCTTGAGGATAGAACATACCCTCTGTATGTTAAAGGCGAGTGGAGCCCAAGGTACCTGATGTAATATAAGAAAAGTCAGGCAATATATTTAATATTTATCAGACATTTATTTTGCAGATGGAGTAGGAGTTAGGACAGACCCCAAAATAAAACAATGTTGTTTTTCCAGGAGTAAAAACAGACCAAAATCTTTCCTTGGGGTTTTGCTTTAATATAATCAACATATGTCAAAGAAAACCCATGAAAAACTGTTTTCCTGCAGATTAATAGGATTTTTTTTCATAAAGATGTTTTAAGAATATTAATATATGCTGTGATTTTAGTTACAAGTATCTAAGGTGACTACATTATATGTCAATGAAAGTTCTCCCAATAATTTTAGGATGACTCATCATCACAAGTATGTTCAGATCCAGAAAACTTCTCAGATCATTTCAGAGGAATTAACCCATTGTACTGTTGTGGTGCTCTTTGGAATTTGAGATAGCTGGAGACCACAGTTTGACAATATGAGTATGTGCAGAGGTACAGCAGCAATACCCTCCTCAGTACTTTCTCTACATGTTTTTTTCCAATTTTCTCATCCCTTTAAGCTGGACATTTGATCTAGAAATGTAAAGAGCTTGCCTTAATGATGCACATGCTTTAGCAGGGTTTAACCCCTTGGTCCTTTCATTTTTCAATTAGCCTACTACTTGACACAATGTTGACCACTTCCCCATAATGGGGCACACACAAAAGGGTATGGTTCAACACTCTGAGTGTAGGGCTCAAATGAAAACCATATAATGACATCTGACACAAAAAGATTGGGTTATATATCATCACCTAAACTGGCATCCCAGTTTAGTTTGCTTTAATTCTGTTTTCTGTACACTTCAGTCATTTTTAACCCTGGAATTCTATCTGTTTTTTTATAGCCAGTATTATAAAATTACTAATTTAAGCCATTCATTTTCTGTCTGGAATATGAAAACTGGCAAAAAGCTGTACTCTGAAAATCTTCCAGTAAATTACCTTTCAGTTATTAACAGTTTCTACCCTAGCCTTGAACATTTCCAGATAGTGGGCATGAAAAACTTTCCAGGGAAATCTGTTCCAGTGTCCCACCACTCTCACAGTAAAGAATTTCTTCCTTGCCTCTAATCTAAATCTACCCTCTCTCAGTTTAAAAGCATTATGTCTCATCCTATCACTACACTTCTTGATACAGAGTCCTTCCTACCCATCTTTCCTGTAGGCCCCTTTCAGGTACAGGAAGGCTGCTGTAAGATCTCCCATGACCCTTCTCCAGGATGACCAAGCCCAACTCTTTCTCACAGCTACACACCTCTGTGAGCTCTGAAACTGCCTCAGTGTTCATTCATCTGCAGTGAAAGACTAACCTGGCGACAGGCAATTTTCAGACTTGCCATAGCACTTAAAGGATACTGAGGATCAAGAGAGTCACAGGCCCAAGAAAGTAAATAAGGCAGGGATGCATATATCCTACATCTGGGAAATACATAAGAATACCACTGTGATGCTACAAAGTGTTAACAAATCACAGGAAATTAAGATTGGGATTCACCTTCTGCTCTTGAGCCCTTAAAACCTTTCAATAGCTATGGGATAAGTCAGAGTTGTCAGGACAAACACCTGACCTCTATGAGGTCCTCACTTCGTATACACTTCTAAACTGTGAAAATACTTGAGATGTTGCTCCCATTTGTCAGAGTATGATACCTGAAAAGCAGAGCTCTGTCTAAAAATACTCTGTCACAAGAACTACTTGCTTCCCTCAAACACAGTCCTGGCAGGAGGTTCATCTTTGTCTCCGTTCAGTTGGAAATACATCCACTCCACAGCCAGGTGAGCTCCAAAACATTCTAACTAAATGCCCGCTGTTACAAAACTATACTTCAACATCATTAAAAGGGACCATCTGCAATTAATACAGTCACATCTTGGTACTAAAACATTGTCACTCTCAGAAATAACCAGGCAGCTTTGCAGACACACCTTTTTCAGGATTCTGCAATCTGGGCACAAAGAAAATGCATGTATCTAAAGTTTGCAAGATGTTTGGTATGACAACATAAACAGAGTGCAACCTCTTATTTTTAGTGCACTAAATCTCCAGCAAATTTTCACTTAGATGTACCCAAACCAATATGATGACAATCCTCTCCCCCATAAAATATCACTTCTTAATCAAAAAACCCTGGTGTTACACTCCTTTATTAGCAATTATCTTACACAAACTGCTGCTTTGTGGCCCTATGTCCTATTAAGTGCTTATGTGTCCTAAGAAGTGCCTCTGTCCACACTAAAATTCATCTCTCAACAGCTCCCCCACATTCCTAAACATTATGGCTGTGCTTAACAACATCCATCTGTATCTGGGCATTGATGCATTGATTGTGCATCTGTATAGATCAAACAACATCCATCAATATTTGTGAGAACACTTTTAGCCTTCCCAGCATCAGGAAACCATTGCTACTGACAACCAACCATATAGTAGTTAGCTTCCCAGAAATAATTGATTTAAATTGCTTTCTCTTCATGCCGCTTAGCCTTTTGAAAACTTAGACAGTTTCATAACCAGGCACCCTTTAGATTAGAATAATATTTTCTGAAGATTACATTTAGCATTCTCTTCTTTTTCTCTTATCTGTGACAATCTCAGTAATTCTGCTTTGACAATAAATATCTCACTAAGACTGTATATTATTCATAATTTTCAAGTACTTGCTTTTGAGATCACATGGAGAAAGTGATGCAAGGGTTATACTAGAGTCATCAGCATCTTTACATAAATTCTCTCAGTGACTTTTAGTTTTGTCCATCTCAAGGTAAAGGAAGCCTGAACCCACATGTACAAAATTAATGTAAAGAGTGGCAAGGGCTGTCTTTAAAAGATGCTTAAATAGTTTCCAATATTTAATTGTACCTACAGATTTAAGCAAGTCATCTTCATGTTGATAGTGGGTTCAGAAAGAAAATTCTTCAAAAAGTTGCAATTTGATTAAATAGCTGAATATTTAATCCTGGAAGAATATAAACTCTAATCTACTGATATCTTACTGTGCACTACATGTGAGTTAATGAAACAGAAAGGACTTGGAAAAGTCCCCAAAAAGCTACTTTGACTAGTCAGACTAGCAATAGGAGTTTGTGGCTTTGCCTGCATTAGGCACTACATTATTCCCACAGTTTACATCCATTTATATCACTAGATCATGCAGGATGTTACAGCCTATCACTGAAAATGCACTGTTTTAAATAAATTTCCATCAAGAATGAAGTTTGATGGTGAGAGTGTATTACAGTTTAACCCTGGCAGGCAGCTCAGCACAACTGACCTCCTCATTCACTCCTCCCTGGTGCAAGGGGGGAGAGAATTGGAAGGGTAAAAGTGCAAAAACTTGTGGGTTGAGTTAAAGACAGTTTAGAAGGTAAAGCAAAAGCTCTGCATGCAACCAAAGCAAAACAAGGAATTCACTCACTCCTTCCCACCAGCAGGCAGGTTTCAGCCATCTCCAGGAGAGCAGGGCTCCACCATGCCTACAGCTACTTGCAAAGACAAACACAGCAACTCAAAGTCTTCCCTTTCCTTCTCCTTCCCTCAGCTTTGTATGCTGAGCACGATGTCATACGGTATGGAACATCACTTGGGGATACTGGGGTTGGGGTCAGCTGACCCAGCTGTGTCCCCTCCCATCTTCTTGTGAGCCCTCAGCCTATTGACTGACAGTGCAGCTGAGAAGCAGAACAGGCCTTGACTCTGCAAGCACTGCTCAGCAGTAACAAAACATCCCTGGCTTTCCAACAGTGTTTTCATCACAAATCCAAAACAGAGCCCCATACTAGCCAAAGGGAAGAAAATGAATTTTACCTTAGCCAAACCAGTACACAGTGCCAGTTTCTAACTGGCAGAGAACTAAAAAGATTCACATTTCAAACATGGAGCTGCTTTTTAACCATTCAAAGTTTGAGGCAGTTGCTGAGTGACACTGGCTGTACAGTAACATGCTACCTTTTGCTGGTTAACCTCTACTCAGTGAAGTCCTGGGGAACTTCTGTCCTGTCTAAACATCTTACACTCAAGGTACAAAGACCTCTTTTGCTTTCTGGTGCATCCAAATTTCACTGTACAAGACTTGTGCTTCTACCAGTCATCCTTTGGACCACGAAGAGATTAAAGTGAAATCACACTGCTGTTATTTCTATTCCATTGATTCTAATTAAAGGGATGAAAAGGATTTTATTTTATATTCCCTACAAATTTATATAATGTAGTCTACAATCAACAGATGCTTTCAAGAGACACACTACCACTCTTCTCCCTGTAAGGCAGTTCTGTGTAGACAGTTTTATGTCAGCATGAAAAAGGGCAAGGAAATCTTGACTTAAACATGCCATTGCTAAATAATGACAGAAAACTACTCTGTCTGCTGGCGTACGAGCTCCGGGCCTCAGGGGAGTTTTTCAGGTTCACATTAAATTACTTGGTAACTGCGTTACTTTAATTAAGATACTATCATTCTGTATTCTCTCTGATTAATTCTGAATAGATTTGAATTACTTTGTTTGAACATCCATTTTTTTTTCTGCATGAAACACCTTTGAAAAACATTCAGCACAGTTGTCTATGAACAATTTAGTTGTAACCTCCAGTCTATCATTTTACATTTTACCATATAAAAATCTTAGATTTAATCCTCATCATTCATGTATTGTCATGTTGAGTATTATTCAAAAATATAATTTCTAGCTTGGATAAATTAGTGTCTAAAGCCTAAATGTATACATTTACTTTCAAAGGCAGTTCATAAAAAATGCCTTATCCAGCAACTACAGAACTGTTGCTATTGCACTATCCAGAATTTGCAGCCTGGCTCTCAGCTTTATGATGTTCTTCTATACTCCCATTTTCTTACTTGCTCAATCATTTTTATAAACACCATATTTGAAAAGCCAGACCTGTTAAATTCCCAGATTGGGAGTTGTTCTGTTCACATTGAGTTCAACGCTGAAGAGTAAAACCACCTTGGCAGTAGATGACAGGAGACATAAGAAAAGCAATAACTCAGGAGGGATCCTGGAGAGAATGCACCCTACTATTAAGCACTAAAACCATTGCTCCCTCTTCCTAATCTGCTCTACACGGTTTGTAGTTATCACACCTAAAGCATTCAATCCTCCACTGTCATGGAAATGGTCTCATCTTGTATTTTCCTTCAGGAGGGAAACAGAGAAGTTTAAATTTAGAGTTTACAAAGTATTCCAAAAACAAAATATGTGAATACAGGGACAAATTATGAGTTAGTCATTCATCCCATTCATATTTTCAGAGGTCCTCACCCTCCTTTGTACAGAGTGGTAAATACTGATTAACTGATTTTTCTAAAGAAAATTCTCTACATATACCTAGTAAGTAAAGCACTTTTCACATCATGTTTCATTTTCAATGTCACTCTACAAATCCTAAGAGATCAGAGCCACGGGAACAGCACTGAAAGCAAGAACATAGAATATTCCTACTGCATTTTCACATTAACACCACAGATTCCCCGTGACTCTGAGATGCCTCTGAATGCCAGGGAATTTAGTCCATTCTCGTGGCTTCTCCCATGCCACGATACACAGCCAAGTGAATCTGGTCTGTGCATTCCTGGGAAGCCAATTAAGCACAATTGTGTGCTTATCTAAACCTTACTGGGACCAACAGGCTTGTTTCCTTATATACTTCAATCACAAACATGAGAATCTTTGAGTGGCCGTGGCTAACAGCCCCCAGATCTGTTAGCAGCACACCAGCTATAATTATGTTGCCACATATGGAAGGTTAGGACACTCAGCCTAGCAGAGAGAGCATAACTGAGCTTTACAGACCTGAAAAAGTTAGTGTGGAAACGCTCTGCAGCTGTTGAGGGATCTTTTGATAAAAGACCATGAAGTCATGGAGACACCATTCTCATACTTTCCAACCTCCAGTTAAAAAGAAGTCTTTGTGCATTTAAGTAACAACACCACTTTCATCTCAAAGTATAAAAACATGCTAGCATACACTGAGGAGAAAGGAAAGGAAAACACAGAATATGAACTATGTTAAAATAAGTACAACCCAAAAGCATCAAAAGTGTAGCCTCTTGATAGTGCAGAGAAAGTTTACCACATCAAAAATACTTGCAGTAGTTTTTCCAAATAATATTCTTGAAAGCTTTATGAATTAAATATGTTTACAGATAACAAGTGTCAGAAAACAAAACAGAGCAGAAATACTATAAAAGACTAGCAAAGTAAAGTGCTAGATATATGCTATGGAGTAAAGTTTTACCAAGTACAGCTAATGGAACCTCATTAAGTTATTTCACTGTCCTATTTCTGGGCCTTCTAGGAGGGAAGCAGAAACCACTACCAAGCCTGGTTGTTTCAGAGAGCTCCTTGTTCAGTTCAGAAGATTTCTGCCTCCATCCAAAAAAAATCTCAGTGAGATGTACATTTTCTGGAAATGTTAAAATCTTGAGACACCTCCCTCTCTTCCAGGCAGACAGAAAAGCAAGAGCTGTGGTAATTAGTTACATGTTATGATCTTGCTGCACTTAAAATTAACTCCTTGCATTTCACCTTAAAATACCTTGCTTGCCAGTGAAATCAAACCATAAATCAGCTCCAGTTTTTGCCTGCTACCCAACCTCTCCTAGTGAGCACACAGAAACATTAAGAATTTTATCACCTCTCAGTAACCTAGTGAGAAAGAGATTTTACAAAGCCACAAAAACTCCAGCTGCAATATTGCTAATTAATCCCTGACAAAGGCCTCCATAAAACGTTCACGTTTTGGCAAATACAACTAAGTGCACCAAATACAGAGCCACATAGCTGCCTGCTGGTACACCAAGTCACCAACACATCACTACGTGCAACACTCAGATACTCTGCAACTATCAGCACCAAGTCCCAACCAACCATCTGGCATCATCTGATTGCTGTGTTGATCAAGCTGAATTGAGGCTGGAAAATGTGAGTGAAAATCCTAACTGCCAGTTTTCAAACACTTCAGTTTCTTTGCATATTTATTAAAGTCAAGATGTGCTAGGTAGTCACTCAAACATGGAAATGGAATACACACAAAAACCCCTGTGCAGCAGAGAAGGGAAACTCTGCTTTGACATGCCAAGAGTCAAGCAGCTGGCTCTGGCTTAGAAGACATCTTGCCGAGGAATAGATTTTGCTTTTATTTAGGTCAAAGCCTGGTAAGTCTGATAAATAGATGATGCAATTTCCATGTCTAGCACAAAGTAAAACTAAATTGGAAAAATCGGAAGCCAAATTTGTGTATTAACTTTATGTTCATGCTTCAAAGCATAATGCAATCTGAAGTTGACAGTGCTTATCTGACATTTTTAATGCGTCAAGGGCAGCACAGAAAGAAATCAGTGTATTGATTTTTCAGAATGTGTCAGATACCTATCTACTGCTAATAACTGAGTTTCATATGGCATTTCAGCAGCTGAAAAACAGTGCTCTGCTCTCCTATCCCTCTGTACCCCGAGGAACTCCACAAAGACAACGTGCAATAAAAGATGACTAACATTTCATTAGTCTGGATCAAAGCTTGCAAAACTTTCACAGTATCTTGGTACAGACCCCACAGAGAGATCTCTAGAAAGCTGAGAAAGAGCAATAAAATGGTTTTCCCAAGTCCCTGACAGTCAAGCACAGCAGCACTGGAGGAACAGAGAAAGCAGTAAAACAGGGTCAGTGGGTGAGGAGAAACACCCGACCCAGTTTAACACAGCTACTGACGTGGCCTATTCTTTGCTTTCAGGGGCATGCAACTTCTTTAATCAACAGAGCTAAGGATGATGGCAAAATGCTGTCCTACCACTTGGATTGGGGCAAGAGGTGCTCATAGCTCTTGTCCTTCAGACTTAACCCATGGTTCTGTCGACCCTTTCTCACAGGATTTTATGCTTTTAGGCTTTCTCACAGATAATTATTCTTTTTTTTTTTTGCTTATCTACTTTTTTAAAGACTTATCTTTCTTACAAGCTCCAGCTGAAACTTTCATTGAGATCCATATGCTTACCACAATCCCTAGACATGAATTCATTACCAGGAATGAGAAAGCAGCTAATTGTCAGCACTAATGGTACCTTGCAACACTACCATGTTTCTAGGCGACCTGAGACCACTAATACAGTTTAGGAACCCTTTTTACTTTGTGTAGAGACCAAAACCACACAGCTACGTGAAAGCAGCAAGCAATGAAATATTTTTTTAATCAGCTGTATATATAAATAGGACTCATACAAAGTACTAGCTAATTAAAAAGGCTCTAGTCTGCAGATTAAAAAAAGACCTATTGGATTTGTATGTGCTCTTTTGATAAATGCATATCTGAATTTGCAGATTTGATCAAATATTGTGCCATCTTTACAGAAGGTGATTTGGCAAGGACAGAAGCCAAAAGCAGACAGCAGATAAAAGCCCATTAGCATCATCTGGCATTTTACTGCTCCACCACTGAGAAAACTCATTTGCATCTTCCTTGCCTCTCAGTAACATCCCATTTTATTCTTTGCCTGCAAACTACCAAACCCAACAGGTGTCTTCAGAAGACTCATCTTGGAAAACAAAATATTCCTTTTCAGAGCATTTTTAAGGAAAAAAAAAAAAAGAAAAAAAAAAGAGGGAGAAAGAGAAAGTGGATAAGTATGTTACTTAGCAAGTTTTTTTTACACTCTTACCTAGCATCCCGCTAACACCAGATCCCAATCTGCTAGTGATTAAGAAATAAAGGATAACATTTTCTTCCCTTCCTCCTCCCCAGGACACTACGTGGCTAATTTTCTTCATGCTACCAATTCTCCAACTAAGTGATTATTCTTTGATAAGCTGCACACAGACACTGTATGCAACTCAAAAGCAGTAAGGTAACTTATCTTTCCCGCTCTGCAGGAAAAGATGAAGTAGGGTGTACAGTGTAGAACAGACAAGAAGTACAATTTCCCTACGGCTTTTCTATCCCAACAAAAGCAATGGTCAAGGACTGAGCAAGATTCCCAGTAACATAGGAAATGGGGGGCTTCATTTGGATAGGCAGACTGGCAGTGAAGAATTGATAACATTTTTACCTCGCCTGTTCTTTTAATGAGTAACCAACCACTTGCTGCAAAAAGGCTGATGTATTTACAAAAGAGAACAATCTAAAAAAGCACTCAGAACTAACGTGTGCATAGTTTAAATTCTATCAGTCCAACAATAAAATAAAAATCACAGCAAACACCTAATGCCATTTCTCAGTCCATCTCTGTACATGCAGAGCTGAGGAAAGCAGTTCAAAATGTACCTTTTACCAAGCCAAATCAACAATTGTACTTTCCCTTCACTGAAATACTCCATGAAGTCTCACTGGGAAAAGTGTGAAAGAAAAGAGAACATATACAAAGTGGACTTAAAATAAATTAGGAGAAATGTGCTCTCATAAATTGATCTTCTGTTAGTGTTCTTGCATTCTATACCAATTTAGAGTCAGAATCTGTTGTTAGCTACAGCAGAGTTTACTATAATGGAGTTGTATCAAACTCATCACTGAAATTCATTGGCAAAGATGGGACCTGACATTTTAAAAGCAAAACAGAAGGTAAGACTTAAAAGTACAAAGGCTTCAGGACAGGTTTACACTTCAGCTTACACCTCTAAAAACCATAAAAGATAAAGAACTCTGGGGAAATATTTTTAATCCTAACTTCATGTGACCTGCAGGTTAGAATATGGATTTAACATCATCATGAGTTAACTTGATGTGTTGCCAGAATCCTTGTTCCTGAATGAAATGAGTCCATTGGTCAGAGACCCCTAAATGAATTTCAAATCCCCCATCAGGGAAAAAAAAAAAGTGCNAAAAAAAAAAGTGCAAAAGCATGGACAAATCTTCAATGTTTGACAGAAGAGGGAAAATAAAAGCTCCTTTGAAGTACCTGGAATAAGAATTAAAGGTTATATTCCCAGAGAAAGAACTACAGGATACATCTCCAGCCACAGACACAGGTTACCTTGGCAATGGAAACTTATCTTGCATTCCTAGACCACTGTCAGGGTAAAGAGCTGCCCTCCACTACAAGTACACTGATGTAAGAGGAAAGTTAGTAGGATCTCTAAATATACAGCCAGTTCTTTCTTGCACCATTTTCACACTCCCACCACTCCAGCAACTAGCCTTTATTCAGCAGAATTACTCCAGACTAATGCCTGGGAAAATGACTGTGGAACTGGATTTTTATTTGCATTGGACTTACATTTGAGTATGATCAGATGGCTGACAAAAGCTTCTTCCAATTCATCCTCAGGTATATGAATGCTCAGCCATGACATTGACAGTGGAGGTCTCAGTAATTTCAGAGTTAATTGCTTGGCTTACTGATTCCATTTAGGGGCTTTGTTCTCATTTCATAATTTTACCTAACAAACCTTCAAGTTCTCTCATGATTTCTTCTGACATAAGCAGAAAACCTGATTTTGCATCAGGATAAAAATGTGAATTATCTGTCTAAAAGTTGACCTCTCAATCTCATCAAAATGTATCTCCTTGTCCTCATCTCTCCTCTCTCTCTCATCTCCTGTGCAGAATTACAGCTTTAAGTCATGCTAAGAGACTATAAACAACACGGGTAAGAACAGGAAATAATCAGATCATTCAAAATCAAAACTCAAACCAATGTAAATGTTAGAACACAGATGTTATCTAACCAGAGGGCACTTGTAGGCCAAAGAAAGGAAGATTAGGATGGAATCAAATTTTCATATCATAATGGTCCAAATAAATACCATCTGGCCACCCACACCTCTAATTCTTGTAGAAGAAAAACATTTTCTTTCCCACTACTCTCCCCAGAAAGAACAGTGCTCATATGTCTTAATACTAAACTGCTTCTTTTATGTTCTTGGACAGCATTCAGTATTTGCACAAACCCAGGATTCTTAATATTGGATTAAGGGATTATGTGCAGTGGGTTTTGCAGCCTTTTTCATTTTCTCACTCCTATCACATCAGTATTTACTAAGTCGAAGTGTGCTGGAGGCAAGTTCAATTTCCATCTCTGCTCAGGGGAGTGATTAAATTTAGCTGATGCTGAGAAAAAGAAATTCAGTGTGATGAATATAGCAAGACTTGACTGCCAAATCTATGACAGGATTGGTACCACAAGCAAAGCAGAGCTACCAGAAGACCTGAGAAAAACTTTACATACAGAAGTAGTAGGAAGAAAATGGAAACACAGTAAGCCCAGGACTTAAGCACATGAAACTCAGTTGCATATTTCAACACCAAAGAGTATTCTGATGGTACAATTTCACCTTCATTACACCCATCCTTAATTTTGAAACAGTTTGGAAGAAAACTTGAGAATTCAATTTTGTGGCTAATATGCATCTTCTAACAGAACTGAAATGAAATCCTAACTGGGAGTTTCACTGAAGTTTCAAGTAGATTCAGTTTTGCAGCATTTACTTATTCCTGACAACATAGCATCAAACGGCTACCTCTCTTAGGAGAGCTACTTGAGCATCTTCTGGCCAGCCTCAGTAACCTTTCTGTTTGGGGGAAAGTTCCAATTTATAGGAAACAGCAGTCTTCTTTTCACTCAAGGAGATCAATAAATGCTTCAGAATTAACCATTGGACATAAAGGACAACTTCCCCTCATACAGCAGGCTGAATACCTTAGAGTCACACATCAGTCCATTTCTTTTTATTATTTTTTAACAATATTAAGTTTAACTGACAGCACTGCCTTTTCAACACCAGGAAAGAAAGGTATTGACCCAGCACAACCACACTGCAGAATTTTCTACATTTTAACCACTTAGAGAGAGCATGATGTCATGTCAAAAGTAGATCATCACCCATCCTCTCAGAATGCAGGATTGGAATGTGTTTTCCAAGACTGAGGCAAACACATAAAGGATTTTTTTAAAACACTGCTTTTCCTTAGGGAGGGAAACACAAGTGTGTTTTGGGGTTTTGGGTTTTGTTTGGCTTTTTTGGCTTTATTTTTTTTTAAGCAAGGAAGCAGGTCCTCTAGAAGTGAGGTCTGCCAACTTGATTAAAAACTAAAGAATGAAGCAGGCCCCAAAATATCTAATTCCATTTCCATTAAATGGTGAATTTGAAAGCACTTCCATTTGGATTTAGAGAAAAAAAAGAAAAGCATGATCTTCTAATTAAGCTGAATTTCTCATGTCAGATCCAAGCTCATCAATATCAACAAAATAACCCTGTTCATCACAAATTGCACGGCATCATTTTTATTTTAAAGCAGCTCAGTTTGATAAATTACCACTCACAATGTGTGGCTTAATGCCTGCTTTAAAGATGAATTCTCCCTTAGCCTCGACCACCTCCAAGCCTTGGAGCCGATAGACGGGCACTTTGGCTTTAGCAAGGCCTTTTGGATACCCCTTCCTGCCAAGCCTGCTATTCACACCAGCTCTTTTCAGAAGCTGTAAATGGAGAAAGCTACCACCTATCACTGCCATCCCCTGTGCCTTGACCAAAGACTGCCTGGCAATCTACTCCTTCCCTCTGCCAAGTGGCATATCTCAAGTTTGGTATTGTTTTGTCTAAAGACCATAGCCAAAATTCTAACAGTGATGACCAGCCATTTACATATCTAACAGCCACAGTGACTCATGGCTTGGAGCAGAAAACAAAATATCTCACCAAACCAGGGGAAGTGCCAGGCTTCAAGCAACAGCTGTTCTTCATGGGCAAGAGTGCACTGCTACAGGGAATCGCTGCGGCTCTTGCCTGAGATGTATGCAAACTTTGATACTTAAGAAGTAACTCTCAAAACCAGTTAGTCCTAGTAAAACTGTACTGTTCTTTAGCCCATTTGTCTAAAGTAGTATCGTGGGTTTTGTTATTTATTCATTTAAGCAAATTCATATGGTATGGGAAAAAATAATTAGTGGAGAGTAGAGTCCAGTTTAATTACGAACACACACCCCAGATCTTTCTCTCCTCATTCTGTTTTTCACCTGTGTAATAGCAGATAATCTACATGCTACCTGATAAAAATATGTAACTCAAGTCATGTGAGGAAATCTTGTCTACTCTTCCTAGGAGGTTGATTGAACTGTCCACTGGTTAAGCTTTCATCCAGTCAGCCAGTGAGCAAATGCTGCCACTGGTATCCATTAACTACAGGTTCCTGAAGAGCAGAATTTACAACATTCATTGAGTTTTAGACTTGTTTTCAAGTTACAAAACTCATTCAGCCATAGTAGACTCAGTTCACATCTTTAAATCTAGAACTAATCTGCTACAGCACTCCACCAATGTTTGAATTTTGGGAGTCATGTGATATTTCACTACGTATTTGTTGAAGTATTTTTCATTCTATCCCTGAAGGTTTTAGCAGAAAAGCATTTTAATTCTAATTTTAAAGGCCCTTCTTACAGATGATGTGAAAAAGCTCCATCTGCAGAAGTATTTGATAAATAGAAACTAATGAACTATTATTTAACTTCATCACAAGTGTCTGAGGTCTTAAACAACAATGCTTAATTAAGATGATGTGTGCCTCGAGTCTTCTCCCAGGAAACTGGTGAATCACAACAGATTTCTTTCCTTGCCAAATATATTCACAGAGTTAGATGAACACATCTGTTAAAAATATATGAATGGCATGAAGTCTCCTGTTGTTAATTCAGATTGATTACTTGTTAAACATAATTATGTGTGGCAGGAGGGCTGTTAACTGTTGTTTTATAAATCTTAATGTAAGCAAAGGAGAAAAAGGAGTTGTGACTTTTAAAGAGAAGTTGAGGCACTCTTTGAACAGCAAAGTTAATACATTTCAGAAGGAATACATTAAATAACTATAAGAAAAATAGTGTTTCCCCTTAATTTTTTACTCTTGTATGCCTACTGATTAAACAAATTTCAGTCCCTGAATAATATAAACAAGGCATGGTGGACCTTTTATTATTTCTGACAACAGAAATTATATTCTCCCATTATTGAGCAATAACTCCTAAATTCTATTACTTCATTTTACAGCAGGTTCACAGAAACAAATACATTACTAGCTGAAACTCACAGTCCTGAAAGCACATAAAGTACATTGCATCTAACAACAGAAATGTTTTCTACAGATTTTGCTTCATGTGTACATTGCCCTTCCTTTGAATCTCCGAGCCAGAAGGAATCCAGCCAACTGAAATAGAGTGTGAACCTGAAATGGTAGAGTCAAATCAAGTCTTTCATTTCTTTTTAAACTTGCTGTGATGTTACCTTTTAAAGGGCTGTACTTCTTTCCAGGCTAGATCTCAGAAGCCTTCCAGGAAAAATCTCTGCTTCCTCTGTTGTAATCTTTGCGTATCCAGAAAGCTCTGATTCAGGAAATCCATTTTAAGAACACAGCTGTAGTTACTGCAACTTCTACCTCTTTCAAAAGTGGGACCTCCACAGTGAAATTAATATTACCCTTAACTGTTGAATTTTAGGCATGGGGTTAGCCAAATCTGATTGCTTCTCCTAATAGTTCATCAACTTTTTGATTAGCAAAAGGACCATCAGCTTCACATTTGAATCTGCTCATCTCAAAGCACTCTTGTTCCTTCACTTTGGAATTAACACAGGTAGAGGAAGTCGGAAGGGAAGAAAATAGCAAGATAGCAGCAAGAACTATCAAGAGACAGCACAAAGATATTTTCAGCTAGCTAAAACATGGCTTCATGGACTGCAATAGAACTGTTCTGATTAAAACCAGCCGAGAAAAGCCTTATCATTGTGTCCATTGGAAGATCAGTACTATGACTATTTCCCTTCCTCTCATCATCTTCATCTACAATAAAAATTATTTACAGGCACAAATGGGACTCACAACATTTTCTAACAATGCCCTACTTCAAAGTGGGTTTTGCTATAAAGTGCTTTTCTCTTTCTCCCATAATTCAGGTAGTAACTTCTGCATAATTAAACTAGCAAGAAAACTGTCAAGCTATCAGGATGACTTTTCTATTAACACTGGACCAACACATTAACAATCTCAAATCAGGGCAGAAGCTCTGTTGTGACCTTAATGTGCTTCCTGTGTGGAGGAAGAGAGAGTGGAGAGGCTCAGTAATTGGGCAGCAGAGCTCTCCCTAGCATGAAATTCATTAATAATCTCTCATTCCTCTCCCCCCCCACCCCCAGGTGAATGCATTAATTTATTCAGAGCTCACAGAACCTAAATTATGAACCCTCAAATATCACTGAATGGTAAGTTCCTCACTGAGGAGGAAGAGCTGGAATGGAAAATAGATGGCAGGTAAATGAATTTATAGCATACACCAAGAGGAAATGAGCAGCATACCAACTGCATATGCATGGTACACCTATGTCTAGAGTGATAGCTTTCAAAAAAACCCTACCACCACAACCAAAAAAGGGAACAGAGAAGGCTTAGGGAAGAAATGCAACTTCCAGAAGAGATCCAGAAATTCAGAAACAGTACAGTATTCACAGACCTGCTAATGAAGCCAACGGGATGCTATTTCAGTCTCTGTAGAAAGGGGAATACTAACAAGATGTGTCTTCAGGCTCGGAGGAAGCGAATCCAAAGTCAAATGGTGCATAATTAGATCTGTTTCTTAGCTCAGAATTCCACAGCCATGGTATTCTTTTGAATACCAACAACAAACTAACTAGACCTCTTCACCCAAGTTTTTGATGCTTATTTCAACCTACAACACCAAGTAGTATTTATTAAACCTCAACCTAAAATACCAATTACCATGAGTTCAAGATAAGGGAAATGCAACACAAGTAGGCATATTAAACCTGCTGAAATTTTTCCTGTTCTAATTTATTTTTAATCTGTAAATACACCACCATGTAAGAGGCTTTGGTGATTTATTTTTGTCTTGTTCTTTAAAACTCGAAGTATTATTCTTATTGCTTCACACATTTAAGTGTGCAACAAGTGATTTTTATTTTTAGCACATAAACTTACTCTGTCCTTCTGTGGAATATCATCAGTGAAAAAACCCATAATGCAGTTTCCTGATAGACAGGAGTCTGAGCCACAACTGTCTCACTGAGGTACAGGGAATTTCAATAACTCCACCATGGAATTAGCTTCTATCTGATTAACAGATGGCATGTGGACCTAGATTCTTTAAAGGCAAGTCTCAAGCTCTACCATGAATTATTTGAACACCTTGACTAAGTTATTATTGTAACCTGGAAAACTACTATTTCTGAGGAAAACTTATTTATATGCAAAATAGGATGGACATTTCTGTACCAAAAATACAGTAATATTGCAAAGTTAATATGAAGTACAGGGAAACATATCTTAGGGACATTTCATAGGTACTCCCATTTACTTCACCTAAATATAATCTTTTGATTTTTGATGCAAATTTTTGTCTTGTTTTTGTCATGCTTTTCATAGATATTAAAAAGACATGAGGACTAAGTGAAAATAGAAGCCCTATCCAAAATAATAAAGAGGAAAACAAAGAAGAAAAAAAGATAGTTTGAGTGAATGTGCTTTTCCTAGAACAAGTTGCTTATAGGAAGTTCTACATCTCTGGAAAAAAGAAAAATATACAAAGTTATCTGCAACAACAAAGACTGAACTAGATATCTAATTTACAATGAAAGACTATTTGAACTTACAGAAAATTTTGGATAAAATGGTTGATCTAATGGCATTTCATTAAATAACGATACAGATGGATTTCTCTTTACTCTGCTGAAGATGATCTTGTAACTCACAGCAATCTTCTGAACTCAGAGGATGTAAATACAGAATTCACACCTCGGGATACAAACTCACACCCAGCCTTAACTGCAGCAAGCCTCCACTGTAAGTCAGGGCTAAAATCAGTTTGTCTCCCAGCATTAACCTGGTCTATGTCTAAAAATGACAATGAAGTGACAAAGGACCCAACCTTACTTTCACTGACTTCAGTAGCAAAACTCCCACTGACTTCAATAACAGCAAAAGCCATCACTAGATCTCACAAAATGATTCTCTTCAGAGCACCATATGCATTTCCTATCAGCCCCCTGCAGAAGGATGCCAGCCTCTCAGCTTTCCAATAATACTACCTTACAGAAAAGCACCTCAGACTAATCTAATGTCTGACCACCTGAGGAATACAGTTTGACTCCAGCATATAACCCACAGTAAAGAGTCAAGCCCTATGGAAAAATAAAGGGGCTTACCAGCAGGAATAACTCAATGATAACCTTGTAACTAAAAAAAAACCCACAAAAACTCACTGCCACATTTCAAGGAGGTCTTATATGAGCATCTATTCCTTTCTGCACAATAAACATCTATTGATCTTTGCTTTTACATATACAAGTGCTGACTTCAATAGCTAGCAGTGACATCAAAAGAGCAACTTCAATTAAATGGAAAAACTATATTCTGAAAGTGATGCAGAAATATATCCTCTCTGGGTTAAAAAAGTAATAAAAGAGAAAACTCTTACACAATTTAAACCATTTGCTATATGTTTAACTAAACAGAATTGTATGTGGGTGTTTTTGGAATTGCAGAAGAAACAAGCACTGTTTTCTGAACAGAACAATTTAAAGAGCTATGGAGTTAACAGTCTTTTCATGAAAATTGATGAAGGCAACAAGATAGAACCTGCACTTTTCAAGTACCTTTCCTCTTGCTTCTTGAAGTCATTTAGAAGCGGTCAGAGTGAGCCTCAGTATTGAATTCATAAACAGAGCATAAAGGAAAAGCTGAAGGTCATCTTCATATGCTCAGATGCTTTAGCCTTGCCCGAGGCACGGTGTTTGAAACCTATGCCATACCAAATCCAGTAACAGCCCACCCATTACAGCTTCCCCTTAAGCAAGCAGACAACGCGCCTGGCAGCCACTTGCCAGAATAAGCTTCACACAGGAAGCAAGAGCACCCGATTCCTTGCCTGCTACACAGCTAAAAAGCAGCTTCACCTCAGGAGTTACAGGTGCTACTTACTGCTCTGGTGAGGAAGGCATTATTGAATAAAGGAGCAATATGGGACCCGAATCTGGGCTTTCTAATCCAATAGCTGTTTGCACACAAACCAGCAGAGCACAGAAGGATTAACACCTGAAATGGAAAGCTCAATTCATATTTCCCTTCCCAGTGCAACTATGTTCAAAATTCACCAAGGAAACGGTATAGAAATTGCCTAACTTATCTAATTGCAGTATAGGTGTCCTTAGTTTCCTCTCTGCTTACTGAACAAAGTTGAAAAGATAAAGTAGAGGCACTTTCTTGAGCAGCTGCTTCCCAGAACATCACAGGTAGAAAGATAACTTAATTCCACACAACTTTATAGAAGTGAATTACCAAACAAATCAAGTTTTTCCTCCAGATATGAAATATGGATATCAAATAAAAAGAATTCACAAGTAATTTGCAAGTACTGTACCGCCCTCTGCAGTCAGTGCCTGAGAGCTGCAAACCCACCTGCGGAATGAACCTGGGCACATTCCCTGCCAAGACCAAGAGGTCGATGATAAAACCTCGAAGTAATATTTTTAGGATATTGTCTTACTCTAAGGACACAGTACAGAAACTTTTTAACTCTTCCTAGAAACGCTCTGCCTGTGAGAGGCTGTGCAAACGTACGTTTGCTGTTGCTTCAGAACGGGGCAGATTCCTCAACGCTACTTCTGGCGTTTGCTCTCTTGGAACTGGACAGGAACCTGCAACGCCCCCTCTAAGATTTTTTTTCTTTTGTTACTTCTAATAAATAGCCAAAATNGGGGAGCCCTCGCCCCAGGCTGTCCGTCGGGAAGGGCAGGAGCGAAGCCTCGGGGAGCACCTGTGGCCGGGATAAAGCCCCGACGGGCCCGCGCAGTACCCTTGCCACCCGCCTCAGCGGAGCCCCGGGCAGCCGCCTTTTGAGGGCTTTGAGCCTGAGCGGGACTCTT